>VXAC01008719.1:238960-283739 GCA_013399225.1 Rhipidura dahli | reverse complement strand
AAAAAAAAAAAAAAAAAAGAAATTACTCCCTCAACTTTTCTCCAGCTGAAAATGTCCAAGAAAGCAAAAGATTGTGGGTGTTTTTTGTTTTTTATTATTGTTATAAAATGTCTTGAAACTATTTTTCCTGCAGAAAAAATGCACTGCTTTATCTTGTTGGAATATTTTTTGGTTTATCCCATATCTCTTTTCCCATCTTAATTAGTATACAAGCAACACAATATGCTAGGAAATAGTTAGATTTGGAAAATACTCTGCACTTGAAGAATTGTAAATTATAACACCTTGGGGCTTCATTACCCTTTTCTTAGGACTATTTTTCAGGAAGTAAATTCAGCCTTCTAAAGATATAGCTCTCTTGTTTAGAAGGGCAATAGCAAGTACAAATTTCTGCCATATTTTAATGAAACTCTAATTGTACTTTTTATTAATGGCAATACTGTAAAGTGTTATGATTTTGTCTTAAGATTTGTGATGGTGGTTACTGAAATTATGATGTGTTCACTGAAAAGTACGTTAGACGCTGTGATTATGTAAAATAAGCAAATAAATAAGCTGCATATTTTTAATAACTCTTCTTAGTATTTCAGTTGTTTATCAGATTTTAAGTGTTTAATGAAGGCATGGCTACAGCTGGCTACAATGTCTAGGAGCATAGTTCAGATTGTAGTGGATAGTCCTGAGTGAAGTTGCATTTACAGGATTTTAATAGAATGACTGGATCAAAACTGTTTTCAACCATAGTCGAAACATATGCTTATGTTTATGCCTATTCATATATCTGACAAAAAAACTTCATTGGAATTGACAGTGTATTTTTTGCAAGTATTCAGCATTCACACAAACTTTCCAGCTTCCATGAGTGTTCTTCTCTGATACATAATTTTCTAGAATACGTTAAGAAAATGAATATACATTCATAAAGAAAGCAAGCAAAATAATACATAAAAATAATACATAAAAATCAGCTACAGCCTGTTCATCAGCCAGGGATGAGTTACTGGAGCTGTTTGCTAGCTACCATTGAAGTTCTGAGAAAATCACAGCACATCAGCAATGAGCTATTTTGAAAATATGCATCCAGCATTCATTCATGTTTTGGGCTGTCTGAAGCTACTTTATACTGCCTGTACATCTGTCTTAGATCCATAATTGTCTGATCTCAAGATAAAGACTAACACTGATGGGGTCTTATGGGTAATATGTTTACCCATATGTAAAAAATTATATTTTAGGAAAGTCTAAACTCTTAGAGATGGATCATCATAGCATTTCTGGGGAAAAAAAAAAAAAAAGAAAATGCCCATCAAAAACCAAACCAAACCAAAAAAAAAAAAGCAAACAAAACAAAACAACAACAACAAAAAAAAAAACCCAAAACAACAAAACTTAGAAAACCGAACTTAATCACAAAAACCCCACAGATCTTTCATGATCAGCCTACTTAAGACTGATTTACATGGTGATGAATTTATGTGCTTTAAATAATCAGGCCAACACTGAATAATGACATCAACTTTTGGATGAGTCAGAAATCAGCGCAGTGCTGTCATGCCCCATTGTTCTTTCTGTGTACTGTGACTTTATCTCAACACACCATAAACTAAACAGACTGACACTTCCAGGACACATTCATGAAGGGGAGCATAGCAGCCTAAAATAATTTTTTTCTCTGCTGCTGCCGTTATGTTTTCTGCATGCGAGAACACAGTCATGGAAAGGACTGGGACTAGAAATGGCATGGGATTAGTGGCAGTCTGATCAAATATTATGAAATTTTTAATCACTCAAGAATAGTTTTCCAAAGAATAAGAGACTGATCACTCTATGTACCTCAGGCAGCTTGGCAAGGATGTATTTCAAATGTGTCCCATGCAGTCCATTCCCATAATTTACAGTAATCTAAGTATCAGAATAGAGTTTAGAAGGGTGATATAGTTCTAGGGAAGACAAAGGATAGAGGATGGAAGGGAAAACAAAAACCAACCAACCAAAAATTTTTTAAAAAAACCCCAAACCTAACCAAAACAGAAGACCCCCAAAAAATAAAAAAAAATTAGTTGCTCTGTTAGGTGAGAATGAAACTTGATTTCCTACAGTCTGGGTCCTTTTTCTGAATATCCTTTTCCTCATATAAACCCCTACTGTGTCATAACTCAGACAGAGACCCAGTGCTGTTACTATGCTGTTACTAGTCAAGATTGGCTGAGCAGCTTTTGACAGAGCTTGCCACACATGAGTTCTGCATTCCTTTCCCTCAACAGAGACTTTAATTTGTGTCTCTTCTCTTGCAGACAGCAGACAATCATGCTTGAAGTGTATAGTAGTGTTATTACCTTTGAGACATCTATATATATTTCAGATGTTAAGTTCCTCATTGCATTCAGAGGCTATTGGAGAGAGACACTAATGAGTGCAAGACTGCACAAGAGCACATGGGGACACATTTAAAAAGCAAACTAATATGTAGACAGAGCAGATGAAATAACAGTTGTTCTGTGAAATACACATTTTCAAGCCCCCTTTAGCTAGTAAGTTACATCACAAATTCTTTTGCCCCAAATTATTTATCTGAGCTTGATTAGAATAAGTGCAAGAAAAACCCCTGGAGCAAGAAACTGGAAAGACTGGAAGTTATGAAGCAAGTCCCCTCATCCCTTTCGTGGCTGACCCACTGGAGTGTCAAAAGCTAGCCAGGTCCCAGATGTCAGTAGAAATGGGAAAGCCAAAGGGATTTGGCAGAACAGTACAGAAACTCTGTCAGGCAATTCCCGTGGCTTTAGCTGATCTGCAGAATAATCTTGTGAAGTTATAAACGTGACTCATGGTTGGCCCCCAACACAGTAGGTGTAGGCACACTTCTGTTTGCATGGGTAATGAATTACTGTGAAACCAGTGCTTCTCTGTATATCATCTTGTACTTCCAGGATCTAATTTAGATTTTGTTTCCTATACATTGAAAGAACAGAATTGTAGTGGGTCCAAACTACACAATTAATGACATATTTGTCCTATATATCATGTTTTTCTAATTGAGTTAACAGTTTGTCATGAATTTTTGTGAGCATGATGCTGTTTTAATTGATAGCTTCCTAAAACAAGCTCTTTCCCCAATATTGACAGCTTGACTTGTATAAAACATAAATGAATAATGTGATGCAAATGAACAGCAGGCACTCACTAACCCATGAATACTGCAAGGAGTTCAAGTAAGCATTGCAAGTAGATCCAGGTTATCTGATGGGATGAAGCCCATGCGTTTTAGACATCTGGATCCTGTTGGGCTCTGAGAAGGTCATATATGAAAGAGGGAGAGAATGCCAAAAATGCATTTTGAGACAGTTTTTTTGTTGTTCATTCACAGTAACAAATAGGCAAAAAACAAAAAAACCCCACACACAAACAAACAAAAGCCAACCAAACAAACAAAAAAAAAACCCTCAAAACCAATCCAAAACAGAAAGAGTGAGCAGTTCTTCCTTTATTGTCTTTATAATAGAATTTAACAAAAAGAGATTTTCTGTACCTAAATTGCTAAGAGTCAGCGTGTCATCTTGGCTTCCAGTCTAGGCAAACTGAATACAAGTTGACCGTATGTGCCAATTGACTGTTGTTTTTATATATGTGTGCATATATATATGTATATGTATGTATGTATGTATATAAAAGAATAGATATATATATGCAAAAGTTGAAAAAAATCAAAAGCCATATGCTTACAGGAGCATGGGGTTCTGCAGCTATTTTCTTCTTTTACCTCAAGACAAGTGTCTCTGCATGTGAGTAGTTTAAACTGTTTCTATGTTTGGTTATACATATGTTTTAAACAGTAGTTATAGTCTATTGGCTTGACATGAAGCAATAATGATCTATTTTTCCATTTTCTTTGTCTTTCCTGACTAGAAAGTGAAAAATTAATGTCTTTATTTAACATCTTACTTATTCTGAAATTTCAAAAAAAATATCATTAATAACAATCATTACTAATAGGCCATGTGACACCTAGACAACCAGAATTCAGACTTCTTATGCTCAGCATCCCATAACCACAATGATAAATTACTGTTGCCCCATCCCATTACTAAATAACCGTTGAGGAAAAGGAACTAAAGGAACTAAAAGATGGAGGACAAGGATATATGTATTTATGTATGCATATATACATCAAATATACAGGTTATTTCCACTTATTAAATGCAGTTATGTATAATAATTTTAAACTACCTAACGTATAAGTCATTGTTAAATCTAAGGATGTCAAGCCTGAAGGATTGAAAAGATGCCTTTACTTCACAAAGGTGGTTTTGTATTGAGAGGCTGGAGAATTGATGAGTCCACAGTGGGGACCAGATCAGTTTTAGTGGAATTTCACCTTGTTAAGCCAGTGGCCTTTGTTAAACACATGTAGCAGAAGAAGCTAGCTGTTGAAAATATCCACATTAGTCTGTGGTGTTTAAAAGGAGTAAGGCCATAAATTCTTCCATATCCCACATTAACATGCTTGCACATATAGTAAGACTAAGAATAGAATTATTTATAGGAAGTACTAAAAATACAATTCAATAAATTAGATATTGTTCATTTCTTATCAGATGTTCTTTTTGTAGACACTTTAATAAATAAGCAGTGTATTCTTAAAACTTCCTTTATGCACAAGGAAGAAAGAGATATTAGCTTTTCTTCTGTTAACAGTAACTTCTGATGTTAAAAAGACCCATAAATATAAGGATTAAGCTCTACATCTAATTTGTTCCTTGGAATTTGTATTCATTAAATGGATCCGAATATTTTGAGTACATGTATTTTCTTTGCATAACAATTTAATTTTTTGTATTCCAAGCATAAAATACAATGAAATAACGAGAAAAATAGTCAGAAATTCCTCACATATCTGCATTTTCAGAAGACACCTATAGAAACAGAGAAGCTAAGAAAAATCAGAGAGACAAAAAGAAAAAAGTTTATGATAAAATATCATTTTATCCTGTGTTTTTGTACAGAGATAAGATAATTACATAGATCTGTACAGTGTCTAAAGATCCAGCAGAGCTGTATAGAGGGTGTGTTCTGGAAACACCAGCTGTATGTTAAACTTGCTCCAAAACTCCATAGAGCATCCAGCCCCTCAAGTGACATCTAAAGACTTCCAACTTCTGGATTTCATTAGTCCTTAGCTAAGCACCATTTCCTCAGCCATGCCAACCATAGGATATATCCAGGGAGATGTAGATACAAACTCTAGATACCTGAGAGGCTTGAACATGGGAAACAAAGATGGTTATGGAATGTAAAATCCAGCATCATGCAAAGGTTAATCTGAGGTTTTCCAAACAGTAATTTTTGCTGCCTAATCTTCATGTGAGCCATGCTTTGATGCTCATGTCCTCTGGTCTTGGCAAATGAGTACAAAGATGAGGATCACAACCTAACACCAGAATAGGGCAAATAAATAGGAGATTCTGTGTTTTTACTTTACCAACCTGTCATCTATAAAGTGACAGAACTCCCCTGGATTAATGCTCAAGTCATGAGTAATAATACAGTGTCATCCCAACGTAGAAATCATTTGTTTCAGCTCTGAAAGCTCACTGGGAGAACATTACATAGGAACAAAAATGAATGGAATATTAATATAGCTTATTTCAGATTAATATCCTGGTCATGCAGACAAAATAAAACTTGTAGTTGTTATATGGAAATATAGTCTGAAAAGTTCCTATCATTAATATTTATAATGAATATTGTCTTAACCAACCTCAATAATCCTGTTAACAGCTGACAATGTATTTAAGATAGGATACCTCTTTGCTTGTAATTTTGGGGGCTATAAATTTTTTAATGTGTCTAAACAATTACTCTCAATTATTTTAAGATTTCTTACCATGTTGTCCCATATATTTATTGAATACAGACTATAAAGCACTAGATGTGCAGACTGGCATCACTCATGCTTACTTACCACTCCTTAAACAATTCAGCCTCAGTAATATGTATAAGTCAAGGCAATTCTTCCAGATACACTCTTCCAGCTTCCTTGATGTAGTGGGTTATTTTTATTTAGAAGCTGATTTAGGAATATCTCTTGTTTCTCCCGATACTAGGAGATAATCACTTGGCAAAGGATTAAGGAAAGTCTGGGAGAGAAGAGTTGTTGCCTTCTTCCTTTTTTATCTTTCCTTTTTTTTTCTTTTTTTTTTTTAAATATAAGTGTTGCTTTATAGTTGGCAATTTTTTTCCTTACCAATTACTTGTAGTGACTTTTTGTGTAATTGTCACCTGCCTTCTCCTTTCATTTAGCAATTCACTTTGGGTTGTTGTAGTCCAGCTGTGAACCCACAGCAATTTCAAACTGACAGAATGATGGAAGCTCACACTTCAGCAAAATCCTTTTATGGTTCCTAATGAGTGGGGGTTCTTTCCTTGGTGAACATTATTTTATCTTTGTAGTTCTAAAAGTAATATATAAGGTCATGTTGACTGAAAAAAGAAAGTTTTGGTTCCCTTCTGTACAGGAAAAGATTCTTAGAAGTTGGGGGAAAAAAACTGAAAGAGAAAAGTAAATGTATTTTGAGTGGCAAAAATCTGAAGTAAGATTTCATGGCTGTTGCTGAAAAGCCAAAGAACAAAAATTATTATCAGCTGGGTTTTCAAAGATGCATTTATTCACTCTGCTGATGGTAATAGAAATATTTCTGAGCATCACTTCCTGAAGTTTCCTATGTTATCTCTGGTTTAACCAATAGATCCAAGACATTATATGTATTGAAATAAAGATTTAGACAATGTTTTAAAGCATGCAGGAAGGCAGTACTTACTTTTACCTTTCAATTTATTTTTTCATGGAACAAAAATATTTTGTGCTACTGCACAAAAAATCATTTCAAAAGAGGAACTGTCATTAACAATTTTCCACCTGGCAACTACATGTCGTAATTAAATACTCACCTTTCTGTGAGACAGAAAAATGTGACAAAGATAAGTCACAAGGAATGGGTAATAGAGGTGATCTTAAACAGGCTCAGAAGAATTTCTAAGGAGCAAAAGCAAATGGAATCTGAGCCAAGGCAGAATCAATTTGTTCTGGTCTGACAAGTGTCTCCATTATAATAAATTCTGGACTTAAGTCTACAATGACTTTGGTAATCTAACAGTGCTATATTAGCAGAAACATTTTTGAAGTTCTGAGAAGATGCATCAATGGAAATAAATTACATACAAGCCAAGCCTTGATAAAGGGTTAAACAAACTAAAAAATCAAAAGTTGCAGTTTGGACTTGGGGCCACCCAATCCACTTGGTTTTTTTGTGTACCTCCATGGCAGACCCTCACATATCCATCTGCTGAGCCATCCTGTGAATCCCAGGTGTGATGGCCCACCAAAGAACAGCACAAAGCCCATGGAGGCCAATCCACCAAGTCACATCATGCTGCCAGTAGTTTTTACTGGAAAAGCAAAAGCGTGAACACCATGGATGTGGACCTGCCTTGAGAAGACACATGGGTGGCAGTGGGTCCATTTGACACAGGGATGACCAGCAGCATCCCAGTGCATAGAGACCCCGTTGCATGACACCTCACCAGCAGCACTGCTGGAACATCTGGCTGGCTCTCTACCAGTGCCCAGCCTCCACATCTTCATGACTGGATAATGAGCAACAACAACAACAGTCAGCTGGAGCATACAGTCAACTTGTACTCAATTTGCCTAGACTGGAAACCAAGATGACACTTTGACTGTTAGCAATTTGGGTACAGGATATCTTTTTCTGTAAATTCTGATATAAAGACTACAAAGATAGAACTGTGCACTCTCTGAGGAATCAGAATTTTTCATAGTCCTATAAGAGGTGTTAAGGGAATTATGGAAGCAATGCTGACAACATAGCAAGAAGCAAAATACTCAAATAAGAAAGAGTAAATGGAGAAGCTACAGAAAAAGTTATTATTGAATAAATCTCCTGTATTGTGCAGTAATAACTTTGCAGTATGTGTGGTCTCTGAGATTGAGAGTAACAGTGTCATGGTTTGACACAGGCGCAATGCCAGGTGCCCATGAGAGCTGCTCACTTGCCCTCCCCTGACACAGCTGGGCAGAGGAGAGAAAAGGAAAAAAGTTAATGAAGGCTTCATGAGTGATATAAGGACCAGGAGAAACACTTCAAGGGTGAAACAGGCTCAACTTAAGTTGTACTGACAGAATCAGAGGAGGATAATGAGAAGTTAAATAAGCCCTTAGAACACCTTCCACCCCCAGCCCCTCCCTCCTTCCCACCGACAGCACTGGCAGACAGGGCACGGGGGTTTGCTCAGTTCATCACCGAGATTTCCTTCCCCTGCTACGGGACAGGAGGCCTTGGGGTCCCTCCCACGGGGTACAGCTCTCCTGACCTTCCCCGGCGTGGGTGGAGCTCTGCATCCCCCATGGATCCCCAGGGGCTGTGGGTGGATCTCTGCATCCCCCGTGGATCCCCAGGGGCTGCGGGTGGATCTCTGCATCCCCCGTGGGTCCCCAGGGGCTGTGGGTGGATCTCTGCATCCCCCGTGGATCCCCAGGGGCTGCAGGGGCACAGCTGCTTCCCCATGGTCTGCACCACGGTCTGCAGAGGAACCTCGGCTCCGCTGCCTGGAGCACCTCCTGCCCCTCCTTGGGGTCACCCTGTTGTTTTCCCTCACATGTTCTCACCTCCTCCTCTTCTCTGACTAGAATCCAAAATCTTGTGATTTTGTTTTGATTTTCTTGTTAAATATGTCATCACAGAGGTGTTACCAACCTCTCTCATTGGCCCAGTTTTGGCCAGCAGCACGTCCATTTTCAGAGCCATCAGAGATGGGCTCTGCTGGACATGGTGGAAGCTTCCAGCAGCTTCTCACAGGAGCCATCTCTGTGGCCCCCCTGCTACCTAAAACCAGGCCATGCAAACCAATGCAAACAGACAAGAAAAAAAGATGCAGGATATAAATGAAAGAATGGGTAATGCAGCACATCCAGACTTTGTGATTCCTGTGTAGTTTTCATGGCAGAACTACTGTGTACCTCTGGAGGAATGAGTTACAGACACTTCAGCTAACTGTCCGGCAATTCTGTGACTTTGTACCAGCGATTCACATTATTTCCCTTGACAGCAAAAGGAATGGCTACAGAATCATTTTCCCTCAAGCTCTGTTATAGAGTCTAAGTGTCATGGAAGACCCCAACAGACCTTCCCATTGACAGATTTTGCCAAAGTAGGGGATATTTAGTTTGCTTTGCTTTCCATGAAGTCTACTCCCTTTCCCTTTTTTTCTCCTTTGGAGTCACTGTCAGAATGTGATTCTATGATAATCTGCTTTGAATATACCATGCCCTGTTTAACTTGAAATGGGTGCCCCTTTTTACAGTATGAAATAACAAAGAGGAACACCGTGAACTGCTATGGTTAGGTATAAGAAATTGATAGGAAGTGTTACAAGACCCTACTAAATGTTTACGTTTCATTACCCAGGTTCAAATACCAAATGATTCCCTGGCTTTGATAGAATTTGACCAGTGTGAAAGAGATCAGAATTCATTCCACAGTTCATATAGGCACGAGAAACATTCTTGATAAATAGCCTGGGCAATTTTTTCATTTATTTTAATTATCAGAAATGAGTATTATGTTTAATGTTCCATAAATACATTTTAATAAATGTAATATGGCATAGTCCATTTGCGTAAGAAAATAATTTAGAAAATAATTTTAACATACCGCTACTCTCTTTTGCCTGGTATCTTTCTCCCTGTCTCTCTCTCTCATGCACACATCCATACACGTACGCACACTCTCACACTCTACTATATTCTAATTTAACTAGTTTTATGGCTTTCTCATTCTGGTGACAGTACTAACCATTTATGGTTTTAATGCAGTGCAGAGGCATAAATAAAATTTGCTACCAGTGTTTGAAGTAATTTCAGAAATTACAATGCATTTTTACAGTGTAAAGCATAAAGAACACTACCATAAACAGCAACATTTTTATAATTCATCCTAATTAAAAAACCCCAGTCTGCCTTTAAATTTAATTAGAATGAACCTTCTATAGGAGACACGTTGGAAGCCAAGTAATTTGCATGTTTGCAGATGATACATTGTGTTGAAGACAGGCTTAGTGCCAAAAAAATTATCTAAGAAGTCTTTGTATGTTAAAGACATAAAGGTAGCAATGCAAGCTATTGATTGATGGATTCTGAATTCTTGGAGACCCATTCTGTAGTTTTAAAGTCATGCAGCTGGATTTCCCCTCTGATTTACTTCTAAGCAGATGGTTTCAATGTCATAACATTTTACACAAATAAGCTCAAATGGCTACCGCATTGTCATTTTTCAAAAATATATCTGAACATCATGTCTATTAGAATTCCCTAATTCTCTTAAAAGGATTTATATTTAAGTGCTAAAACACTTGAGGGTAGGTATAAATAAAACTGGTTCATATCATGTATATGAATACACAGGGAGACGAAAAGGTACATTTCTTAGTTTCTGTGTAATTCCATTTCTTTTCTTCCCACACAACACAAAGCACTATAACATGACAGAATTTTAAACTACTGTACTTAAAACACTAAATGCTTTATTGGCACAGCACCTCAGCTGTGTAAGAAGGTGACAAAGATCTGTTCACCTGCCCCATAGAGCAGTGCCCACTAACAGGAGAGTTTAACAAATGAGCATGTAACAAAGCACAGGCAGGTTATTGCTACCTCATGTAACACCTGTGCCTTCTTTCTAACTCTGTCCTGGATCTGAGAGTGGGTCTGAGACTCTCTGGAAACAGTGATGATACTCTGGGAGGTCTTTCTTTTTTTTTTTTTTTTACAGAATCTTGGAACTGAAAGGAACTTTTTTACAGAATCTTGGAACTGGTTCATCTGGAAAGCAGTAAAGGATTTTAGCCATTTATTTCATGTTAGGTGAATCACCAATGCAGTCAAGAACAGTAAAAACATTAGCATAGTACTCATAGTTTTGCTCAGAGGAGATCAAGACTTTCACTATCCTCTATGGCTGGCTTGGGATACTCCTGCAACCTATTAACATTTCTAGGGATTTTTTGCAAGATTTTTCATGAATTATTTTACCTACACCAAAGAAAAAGCTGCTTCTCAAATGTCTAGTGTAGGGCTAAAGTGCCCCAATGATTTTCAAAATTAATTTCATTTTGAGCCTTTGAAGATGGAAAAGTTGATTGCCTATGCTCATCTGCAGATTGTCTGTATTCCTTGAGAGTCTACATGCACCTCTTGATTTTTCAAACAAAGCACTGTAACACTGATTCTTGTGCTTGTCTCTCTGACCCTGATTTTCAAAGGACAGTTAATGTTGCAGAAGTTCAGAAGAACTTCCATCTTCTACAGGGGACAGCTATCAGTACCAAGTTTTTTGGAGTAACTTTTATTGGATGATTTCTAGCAAAGATAACTTAGGGCCTTATCATATACATGCAAAGTTTGTGATAATATTCTATTGTATTAAAGCATCTTTAGAAATGGCTCATCCTCTTGCCACTAAGAGAAAAAAAGTGCATTTTTATCTGCATGTTCCTCCCTGTGTCAGAACTTTTTTTTGTTGTTTTGGGCATGCTGGGATGTGTGCTAATGAGTCCTGATTAGTTTCCGTAGACCATTTACCTTTTATTTCAGCATGTTTCCAGACACTTCTCATAATCACTTCTTCTTTATTAATCTGGAGGGAGACTTGACTATTAAGCAAACTTTGGAGAGAGAGCAATGTCTTAGAGGCATTAACCTTTATGTGTTATTGCTAATGTTGTCAATCCACCACTATTTCCCCCTCCAGTCTAAGTCTGTCTCTTATAATTTCTGTCACCTGGACATAGAGTAGGACTGATTTTATGTGGCTGTGATACCAGCCACAGATTCTGTGACAATGCCAAATCTTTATTCTTTCAGACATATCTAACCTTTTAACAAGCATTTTAATAGCATATTATGAATGCACCAGTCAGTTTTCAATAGACCTTAGAATATTTCAGAAGTCTTCAACAAATGCTGCTTAAGATCATATTACTTTCTGGCATCAGCTGATGCTAGCAGTGATAACAGTATGGTGCTCTAATTTATTTTGTCAAAATGCTTCTTGAAATATTAAACATTACTTCAGGCTCAGAACAAATGAGCTTATGACAATTGCAATACATGATTTCAAGATCATTCTCCCAAAACTTTTTCTAGTTTCATTCAACAGCATAAAATTCAAATGTACTGGTGTCCAACCCTCCACAGATGAATGTCCCATAACAGAGTTACAGCACAGCCAGTTTGCTTCTGCTCTGTTGTCCTTCTAACTCCAGGAATATTGTATTACTTTCTAACAGAGACTGGAACAGGTGGAGGGTGGCTCATTATAATACCTTTCTCCATGATCTATTTTGCTATCCAGAACATTCTGAAAATCACATTTTGTAATTCAAATCTCAGTGGAATTTTGCAGCTGAATTCATAAACTGGACTTGTGTTTCAAGGTGCCTGTATCTCCTTTGGAAAATGTGGCTGTAAATGCACAGCAGTTGACCTTGAGGGTATCACACCCTCTCATGTCGCATTACACCTCCAAAAAGCAGGACTGCCACTGTAGGACACAGTCATGTGGAAGATGCTGGATGCCTTTGAGTGTCCCAGCACTTCAGTAGCTGCTGAAGATATGAGTATCTATAATGGCTGGTAGGTAAATTGCAGAGTGCTCACTGAAGCCCATAAACTCCATTGTGTCTGGGGACAGTGAATTAAGACGATGGATCACATTCTTAGCTCCAGTCATTTAAATGGATATCTTGCACAATAGCCTGTGGCAGGCCAGTCATTCACCTCCCTGTGGGCTTATTGTGCAAATTCTGTCTAAAAGATAATGTGCAGAACTTTGACCTGTCCTGGTAACCACAAAAATTTCTGAAAATTTCAGAACAACTAATTAGTATATAAAACAAATAGGTGTCCAATAGTTTCAACAAAGACTATGATCATGTCATCTTACAGCTTACCTAAACAATCCTTTTCCTGCATCCCTTCTTTCATGCATAATACAAGCAATATTTCTAGTTCAGGGAAGCTGTAATTTCCTGGCACACACAATAACAGTACACAGTGAAAATGAGTCAAGCCTGATGCCTTTCCCTGTAAATTAGTCAGTTATAATACACTCTCACAGCTCTATCAGAGCAGCAGACCTGGAGGCAGGATTTTTGACCCCAGTTTTATCATTTACAAACAGTTTAATTCCAGTTGATTTCAGCTGATGTCAATAAGGCAGTAAAAGATTCTTATAATGTTTTTATTTATATATATAATATATATTTTTAAAATATCACAATGTTTGGGCTTAGTTTGGGATCTTAAAAAATTATTTTGCCAGAACATTCTATTCAAATTATTTCAGGGTACAGTGCTAAGAACTTCTTCTAATGCTGATAAAAGTTCTGAACAAACACAGTTTTGAAGATCTCTACATTTGTATAAAATGTCTGATATATAAGATGATTTATAGACTACAGAAGACTTATTTCAGTGCTACTTTAGTTATGACCTAAATCTAATAATATTCCCTACTGTAGCCTTATTGAATGCTGTGGGGCATTCAAAACTTTATGCAGCCTTATTTTGGTACAAGTTATCTCTATTATATTCTCTGAGATAAATTGTGCATTGTGGTTTGGCTGCACACGTTTACTTCTTGTACTTAATATTATGTTCCAGGACAAGACACCAAATACAAACCTGCAGTGTTTGGGCCTGGTAAGCCTCGTAACCCATAAGCCACTACTAAATGAACTAAGATTCAGCTGGTGTCTCAGTCATCAAACTCTCCCAGGTCTAACTGACAGGAATATAACAACCATAACTATGGCCATCACTATTATTCTCCAGTCACTTTAATACAGAGAAAAGGGTGGGATTTCATTTAATCACATTCCTGCATTCATTCATGTGTTTCAGTATAGATGTAACGTCATTGTTAAAAATTCAGTCATTCCCTTAATGCTAATGGAAAAGTTGAGTTCAACTGTCAGACAAACCCAGATTTATTTCATACCTGGTCCTCAGCTGGTGCAAAATTGCATTGCATTAAGGCAATATATAGCTTCTGAAGAACAGCTCCCTCTCCCAGTGTGAGGACTGGGACACTTCTCTGGAATTTCTTTCAGATATAAATATGTGGCTAGGATTATGAAACAAAAGGCCTGGAGTTATTTACATGAAGTAAAATAAGCTTAAAGTTCATTAAATAATTATACTATACCTGTTAGAATAACAGAAAAAAAATACAAATGTTCCTGAAAGTAGATGCTTTTTCTGTGATATTTAAATGAATGGGTGGTGCATTTCAGCCATGAGCAACATCAAAGTGTGCTATTCATGTTCTGGGATTAATGCTCTTTTATTGCTGAAGTTAATCGTCATGCAATCATATGAAGAAAGTTAAGTTAGCTTACAGAGGAAGAAGGAAAATCCCTGGTGTTGCTATTCATGTCTGAAGTAAAATAAAATCTCCCTGAGAAAGAGAAGAAATCTTTTTAGTTTTATGTCTCAAGGGAAGGTCTGTGCACATAACCCAAGGCAATTTCATTGCACCTTTGGCAGACGATGGAGAATTAAAAATGGTCTAAGTCACACTCATTAGATTTCTTCAGCATGAACTTCCGGTGCAGTAATACTAATAGAAGAGAAAATCTACGATTAATAATGAAAAAGGGAGTCTCTAGTAGCTTTGTTTTCCCATGGCATTAGAATTATTCATTAGAAATTATTACAGAGTAGCCCAGATGAAAAAACTATGTTCCCCAAATCCTAAAATCTCCAATATCAGCAACAAAAAGTCATTTGTTATTTCTTCATAAGAGAGTAGTGACAGTGAGAATCCACTAACCAGTAAGATAATTTTCAATTCAGAGCTAATTCACTCATCTGATAAAAGGAATCTCCTTTCTTATTTTGTACTTAAATTAAATGTCCTGGTGTTACGGAATTAAAAAGAAGTACATTAGACTGTATGAATTATTCACAGGCAACTGTGGTGATAAAGAAAGGCAGCAGTCACAATGAACAGAAATACTATTAATGCCTTTTCGGACTAACATGCAGAAAATGTATATAACAGTAAATGGAAATACAGAAGCTATAGCAAATCATACCAAAAGTCTGACTGCAATCTGTTATTCACAATATAAGCTTCTCCCCTCCCACCTTTGTCTCATTGACTAAAATCAGACACTGTGATTGCACCATGTTCAAACATTAAAAACAATGTTTGACCCCTGTGAAACAATTTTTTTCAAGAATTCGTGGTTTCCACTGGGGATAGCATTTGTGTTATTGTCCATTGTCAGCTCCCAAACTCCTCATTAAGCTCTGCTCAGGGTTGATGTCAGCAGTGGAGCCATCCTCTAGCTCAGGATGGCCTTGACAAGACTTTTCCTAGACACCCAACAATGCTCTCTCACCGCACCTGCTCTGAGCTCAGCTGTCTTGGGGCTCATTCAGCTCTGTTCCCAGCCTCCTGCCTTCAGATGCCACCTGGGCATCCCTCTCTTCTGCATCAACTGGCTCATGCTTCAGTGGGGAGGATCAGTGACCAAAAGATGATGATTGAAAACTTTCTGCACCATAATTCCAACTATAAATTCCATATTACAGACCCTTTGGTATTCCTTCATTTACTGTTCTGTATGTCGTATGCCTAAAATCATCACTGCTGAGTTCAGTTCTCCACAGAAAAAGAATAAATATCAAAATGGTTTATAATGTAAAGACTTCTGTGTCACTTGTCTTGGAAAAGTAACAGCTGACTATGAATTGCTTTGGAGTTTAAATAGCAAACTGGTGGTAAAAATGCACCAATTAATGGTGAGATTAGAACAAAGATTGTGGCTGTTCTTGAGATGCTTATAAGACATTAAGTAGAGAACAGGAAATAAACATTCAATGAAAGAATGAGCTAATAAGATTCACACTAATTAACAACGATACAGACATACCAGTCCCCAGATGTGTGCCAGATATATTGATGTTGTGTGCAAAAGCACAGGCTTCACAGGCTGCCTTTTCACTTCAGTACATGTTCATTTTTGCAGTGCTGCTTATTACTTATTGTCAGAAGAAATAGGACCAAAAATATTAGTTAAAAGGGTGGGGGGCAGGGGGGAAGTGAGAATTGGGCTATCAATTCTTGTATATGTAGATAAAGAATGTTGAGTTAAAAAGATGGAAGAGTTTCAGAAAGATTTAAAGATGTAAGATCACTGTGTCGAAAATGTCTTAGGCAATCCACAACACAAGAGGAAGCCAAAGCCAGCAGAAATGTAAGAGAATAAAAGCATAATATTAGGTAGAGTGAGCAAATAGGGTGTGAGTGAAAAGCAGGAATCTGAAGGAATTCAGCTAAGTGTAGAGCTTGGTCATGCACAGCTAGAGACAACTAGACCTAAATCAAGTTTTTGCTTTGCTTACATTGCTGACATATTTTCTCATTTCAATGAAAATATGTTTCAGGCTTATGATTATTTAATGTATGTCAGATTTGCATACTCAAGCCAAATGGGTTTTATTACCCATTTGCATATTGAAGGTATTCTGGAAAGTCTCCTAAAGAATTGGCATAGCTAACTGAAAGGCAGAATATTCATGCTGGGAAGAATGTCAGTATTAAAGCAGAAAAATGTTAGATTTTCCAATTCAAAAAGAAAAATAGAATGTTCAATAGTGCAAATTTCCTGGAGGTATTTTGCCACCACAGCTTAAAAAGTATGTTAGCTAGAGGAAAATTCTCTTCTGTCCTGTGTCTCTTTTGAATAAGCATAGCTTTGTTCACTGTCTTTCCAATTACTCTGCAGCTAAGGTTTTGGTCATTTACTGCTCCAGGGCCATTTATTTAACCATTGCATTTTGAAATCAAAAGGGTCTCTCTATGTCATCAAATTTCTCTACCTGAAGAACATGAGTTCCAAAGTTATTTCAAAAAGTAGGGCTAGGAGTCACTTACGCCAATTAGAAAATATTTCCTTAATCAAATTTGCACACTGATTAACCAGCTTCCTTTCCACAGAGAAGACTGTGACATTCTGTTCCAAAAAAAAAGCAGCAGAGCTATTTCTGTGAGATGGAATTTGTCTTTCAGAACTTCACCAGATTTTGAGCCATGATACTGCAGCAAAACAGCCTTTGTCTTTTAAGGTATTCTGCATTGCAAGAAGAGGTTATGGGTTTGGGGGATTTTTAAGCTGCAGAAAGGTTTTACAGTATTACCATTTTGTTTCTCAAGGTGTATAGAAATTTTCATTTCTATAATATTCAGAAACCTGAGGTTTAAGCTACAGAAATTTTGAACTCGGGTCTAAGGACCACCTCTGTTTTTGCTGTTCCTCAATACACAGTGAAGTGGTGCAAAGCACTTCACAGTATTTTAAACAACTCAGACTTCCAATAGATGAAATGCACAAAACGTTTAAATGGAGCTGTCCTAAATTTCTGTCATGGTTTGATGCTGGTTAGGCATCAAGCACACAAAGACTTATTTACTTCTCCTATAGTTGAGCTGAGAGGAGGAAATAAAAACTTCATTTTCATAAGTTGAAATAAGGATTATTGAGGAAAACTGAAAATTTCAAGGCAAAACAGGTCAACACTTAAACTGTAACAGTATAAAGAAGATTTATGACTAAGAGAATTAAAAGTAAAAAGAAATAGTAAGAAATTAAAGTAGCTTTCAAACACCTTTCTCTCCCAGTACCTCCCTTTTCCCACCAACCTGCGCAAGGGAAAGAAAACATGGGGTTTGGTCAGTGTTTCATTTCTTAAGAGTCTTTCTTTATGTTTAAGGAAAAGAGTTTCTTCTGCTATGCCATGGGTTGCTTCCCACCGGAGATAGCTCTCTACAAACTTCTTTAGCATGGTTCAAACTTTCACAAAATAACAGTCTGCCTAGAAAAATCTGCTGCAGGGAAAAAATATCCCTCCCATGAGTTTTGCAGTCTTCCCATACTGCCAGGCATGAGCCATAATAGCCATGGAGTCTTTTAAGGATGAGCTACTCCAGCCTGAAAGCCAAGGCTCTCTTCTTCAATCTCCAAAAAGCCTTTCACAACATCTGTGTGCTCTGGCGTTGAGCACTTTTTCATGAGCTGAGCATGGATTTCTGCATCCCCCCAACGTACTTCACTGAATTATAGAGAAACAGTTCATAATATTGCAGTCCTCACCATGGCTTGCAAGGAGAATTTAAGCTCCAGCACTGGAAGCTACAAGTGCACTGGAAACTCCTTCGCCCTCTTTCCCTTCCTTCACAACTGACCTTGGAGTCACCATGTTAGCCTCTTGCACATGACTCTAACTTGCTCTTCTTTCTGACTTGGAAGAGAAGGTGGCATCTGAAAGACTTTAGCTGAGAAACTGATCTCACTCGGGCCTGGCACCAGGGAAAGACCCATCCTGCCTCTCACCGTTGGTTGTGTGTGATGTTTTTTGGTTCAACCTGGCCTTGCTGGCTGTGAGGAAGGGCCCTGCCAGCCCCGCACGGGCTGCACTGACCCCAGAGACCGCGCGGTCCCAGCTCCGCTACGTGCGGCTCTGGGGCAGCCCTCCCAGCGACCCAGACTCTGCGCCACCGCACCGGGGGGGCCTGGACCTGCTCTGGCAATGGGACCCAGGCTCATCCCCTTCCCTCCATGGGGGAGCCAGCACAAAAAGAAAAGTCAATTCCCACACTTTTGCGTCTTCTAAATATGCAAGCACAGAAGCGTTACCAACTTAGTGTTATCATTGAGTTACCAACTTGTCCATCAACCAGCCAGCTCTATACCAGCCACAGAAATTCTCCCAAGCATCCAAACTGCCACAGCTTCCAACTTACTGCTCTTTGGCCTCACACAGAACACTACTTAAGATCTAGGTTTTAAATTTCTATCTAATTTTTCTGAATTACTGTTGGGAGAGGTCTGGATGCAAATAAAGAACAGTAAGTGACCTGAAAATATCTCAGAAACTGGCTGGATGATGACAAAACTTAACAAGGAAAACTTGTTTCCAATTGAATTTCTCTAAACTCATTCTGAGATAAGGAAATGTAAATACAACCAGTTAGAGAAAGAGCATGATAACATTACCATAATTTGGAAGTCAAGTTTGTCAGTAAAAAGGGAAAGCAAATTGGATGTAATCAGAAGAGTCTAGACAAGAGAGAGTGTTACAATCTCATCAGCCCCTGCCAGATGATGTGCCAATTATGCCATGCACACTTTTTGTTGGTTATCATATCCTGAATCCCTAACAGGTATCTGCACAAGCATTTTAAATAATTTCTTCAATTATTAGAGTATAGAGAAATCGAGATTTTCACAACCAAATGAGTGTTTAAACAGTTTTCACAACTATTTCTATTACAATTCCTTCTTGCCACCAGCATTAAATATCTATTTAGACTCTTTTAGCCTGATGCTTTTTTATTTCTCCTTTCTGCAGCAAGAAAGCAACTTAATTTACAACATAGTGTTTCATTACATGACTAAAGAAAAATAAATAACAGAAGTGTCATGTCATGTAACAGCATATTAAACCACCGGTAAATTATTAAGTTCTGGGTAGTAGATTTTGTCATTCTTTATTAAGTATTAACTGTCTATTCTAATCCCTGTCAGGGATTCTGTATTTTGTTCTTCGTTTTGTAATGGTGCTTCATTTACTAAGAACTTCTCTGTGGCTGAGATTTTACGGTCTGCCAGCCTCACAGATGCTGCTCTTCTGCATCTGCATGTTGTCATAGCGTCACTCACCAACACTGTGCCTCTGAAAGCTGTGAACAAGTGATTAGGAAGGCAAGGGTCAGGATCTATGCCCTTTTGGACCCTCATTGCAGCACTTAATGGGGGCTTCTGATATATTGCTCCTTCCTCTGTACTTCCAATGATCTTAAAGCAGTCTTTAGGTTATGTCACACATTCACTCTCCTCCCCAACCCCCCTTCTCCCTTCCCTCCTCCCCCACCGCTTGGCTCATGATCTAACATAACGTAATTCAGTGTGAAAAAGCATAGCCTCGGAAAACCGAAAGGGAGCATTTACTCCACATCAGATATTTGTTATCAGTTTGAGCAAAGAAACCAATTCCAAATGTATGCAGACACTGGGTTGCTGTCAAAGAATCCTCATTTATTGTGCCAAAGCCATTTTATTTTCACATGTATTGAATAATAAGAATGTAAATTGGTCCTTGGTGGTGAGGGTTTTTTATTTCACATGGAAGCATCAGTGCTGCTTTAATTTTGCTTAATTAGGACCAATTTAGCATGCAGAGGATAGAAAATATTGTAAACATCTATTTACCAATTATTATACTTCTTGACCAGGCACTGAACAGATAAGCTGTCATCATGAAATGAAAAAAGCTGTATGCATACAAGTGACATTGTATTAAGAATCATCTAGTTATACAGTACCAAATAAAGATGTATAGAAATTCAGATTTTAAAGATCTAATTTCAGCTTAGGTGTAATTCATGAGTATTTAGTTTTTATTTTTCGAAAATTAATTGTCTCAGGACTAAATAGAATTCTTGAACAGCTAAAATTCTAATTCTGATAAGTCTTTTAAAAATGTCATGCTTGTGTGATATTAAAGGGGGCATTATTTGATGTCTTAATAATAAAATGTTTATTTATCATATTTATTCATTAATTATTTTATGTCCACTTATATTTCCATTCACAAAACACTAGGTTAATTTGCTGATTGGCACCATAGAGTCCATTTTGATTGAAAATAATCAAAAAGCTGGGAACATTACAACATATGTTTATAATGTAGAAAAGTAATAAATAGAGAACAATTTAGATGAAGCAGTAAGACAACAATTTATTTTTATTATTATTACAACCAAGTTAATTACTCTTTAGTTTTAATACATTTTTCATCAGACTTAATCACACTTTTTTTTTTTCCAGATGACTAAAAACCTTATTCTCTACAGAACTTAAAGGAAATTGTCACAAAAGGTGTCTAAGAAGTCATTACCAAACTGATGATAGGAAATTTTGAGCTTCTTCAACACTCTTTTTTGACTTCTCAACAACTTTTCCTCTCTCCCATCCTGTTACCAACACAAGCCAGCTTTACATTTATTTGTAAGTTTCTAGATGGGCCATTTCAGTAATTTATAATGGTTATCACATGTATAAATGAAAAACATCCAAAAGCCAGATATATTTTAGGTGATTTCAGTAAATGTGAAGATTATGATTTTCTTGGCACAGTTTTCAAGTTGCCAGGCAGCTTAAACAGTAGTACCCATCACAGAATCACAGAATATACAGAGCTGGAAGGGACCTTCAAGGATCATGTCCATCTCCTGGCCTTGCACAGCAGCATCCCCAAGAGTCACACCATATGCCCCAGGGTATTGTCCAAATGCTTCTTGAGCTCTGTCAAGAAGAGACAGAGTGCTGTGACAATTCCAAATGCCTACTGATATTCTGGTAACATGGTCTTCATGCAGAGACCAGACACTGGTTCTACCAAAAAAATACTTGTTATATAAGGTTGTGTTGATGGGAGGAAGTTTATTGGTAAGCGATTTCTCTGCCAGGAGAGGCTGCGACAAGAACAGCAGCACTTAAATCCACTAGTCACAGGAGGGTGTGAAGAACCCCTGTGTTTCCAGATTTTCCACTACTAAGCATGGAATATGGCAAGTGGCTGGATCTCACTTGTCCAGCCAGTGAGCTGTGGTGCCCTAGGGGTGCAGGCCAGTAAGAAGGCAACAGGGAATGAGGAACATGAGTATTTTTCACATCGCTGGAGTCATCACATCGTTCACATGAAAGGAGTATTTTTCACATCATTGTCCCAGTCAGTTGCTCTGGTTGGTATCACCTGAATGCTACCTGCAGTTAAGCTACTGCTGTAGTGACAGGGCAAGTGAACAGTGCAGGAGAAATCTGTCCAAGGGAAGGCAAGATTTAGGACAGATCTTGGTTTAGGAAATAAGAACTGCACCTTGAATGTTTCTTAAGTGGTATGTTCCTCATGTGTAGCAAACTCATTCCCAAAATTCTTACCCCTGCAGATGAATCCAGACAGTGTGGAAAGCTCTTGTGCTCATTCCTAAATTCTTTTATTTTTGTGGCCCTTGGACTGTGTAAATACCAGAAGGGGGCCAGAGAGTTACTGCTGGCCTGAGCTATAGCTGGTGTTAGGACTGTGCTGTCACTTAATGATGAAGGGGCTGGAGCCCCTGTGCCCAGAAGAATCCCCCAGTTCTGCTGAGTATATGTAGGCTATGACACATTTAGTTTGCAGTGCCCTTCCAAAAAGACCATACTGAGTATACATTTTGGAAATTGGCAGTAAAATATTGTAAGCATAACGTTTGGCTTATGTGACTGCATGCAGCACATGCACACTTTGAATAGTTGCATCCCTTTAAAGACCACTTAATTGACACTGAATGATTTCAGTGAATGTTCTTCCTGGTGAAATACTAGAAATAAAGCAAAGAATTAGCAAGACAAATAAACTTCCTTCTAATAAGATTTCTCTGCTACATTCCTCATCCAAGAAAACAAGTGTTAAAATATGTGATGAGAATCAAACACGAACTTCATTTTTTTTATACTGGAAGAAACTGTAGGGTTTTTTGGTTTATTTTTAAACCAGCTCTTGGATTTTACTTAATTGCAAGTGATTTTATTTAATATTCTATTTCAAATATACATTTATTAATCAATTTTATGCACCTTTTTTATAGGCACAAACTCAAACTGGTGCCTTGAATTATTCTGAAATTCACTGTGAGAACTGGAATCTAACTGGCTCCAGTGACATCTGTGCTGGACTGACAAGTTACCTTTCCATCCACCACCCAAATCATTTGAATGATTTGTTTTGTCTACAAAAAAAAAGAAGATGTTTTTTTCAGGCAAGCGCTTTTTTTTTTTTTTTTAACTTTAGAGCATTTTTGAGATGTAAGAGAGACCTAAAAGTGTTCTCATTTGGTTGCTGAAGGCAGATGAGAAATCAGTTCATCTAAGTGCTGGAAAAACCATCGTTTGATTTACTGATGCAGGCACTACCTAATTGGGTGAGCAAAGCAAGCAGGAACTGGCCAGGCACTTTTCTTTTATGGCATCTCTCTATCATGGCATTCAATGCATTTCACAGAGTTATTAAGTGTACAGAAGATGAAAGGGAAATGCCTGCAGTTTGGCTTAGAGTATATCTCAAAAGATAGATACATAGATATGTAGATATATATATCTATCTGCTAGCACACAAAGAATATTTTAGATTTCCTAGTCTTGATTCACCCAGCTTCAATGGCTCAGAATGTCTCGTTCACTAACTCACAACTAATGTGGTTTTTATTTGTTTTAGTGCTCTGTGACACTCGCTAAAATAAATACCCAATCACTTTAACAGTCTCCTAACTTCGAGTGCCCACTGCAAGAGCTATTATTTTATAATCTCTAATTCCCAACTTTCAAACACCTCGAAGATACTGAATTGAGAGAGAAGTGAACTGTATTGAATGGTACAAGACAGATGGGCACGGTAGGCAAACCTAAGAAAGGGTAGCTCTAGGCACCTTTCATCAAAGAGAGACTGGCATTGGAACGATTTAGTCATTCATTCAACACAACCTATTTTAACACTTGGCTTGAAGTCTGTGGGATCTTAGGCACACTTGTAGCTCAGTGTTGCTAATGAGGTACTTACTGCTTTTTTACCTGGGGCTTTATTCTCTAAAAGAGATGCCTCTACCGTTTTCCTTGCAGAGTAACAAAAGAATTGCTATTGGCAGCAATTAAGAGGTTTGAATACCATTTACATTTCGTTATCGCTCAGGTCAGTGAGACACTTGCACAAGACAGTTTAAATTGAAATACTACTTTGATTCATTTTTTTAAAAGCATATTAACTTCAATCAGAAAATAGATGACACCTGAAGTCACATCTAGCCTCTAGTCTCATAATGAAATTCTGTGTTTAATCTCCTTCTGTTAGTTTAGACTGAAAAAATCTTCTGTGTGGAGACTTTATCCTTTTCATGTGTCTTTTGTGCACCTCTGACCACATGTGAGCTGTATGAAGGGGAGTAAGCCAGTAGCCACTCTGTGTAGGTGCCTCGCAGCCTGGATAACTCCTTCTCTCTTCCCTCCAGGCCTTCACAGAGGAAGCATCTCGCTAAAACAGGGCTATGAGATACTCTAACCCATGGACACACCTAGGAGCTTCAAGGACAGAACTTTAAATGCAGCCTCAGGATAAGCAAGGAACAGGATCCAAGCACACAGACAAACTGCTCTTAAAGGATCTGCCTCTTAACTGTTCTCAGCTCTCACTGTGTAAGCAGACATGCTGAGCTAGGGTTAGACACTGCAATCCCCATCTGGTAATACAGCTTGGATGGGCAGAGCACCATTCAGTGGTCAAGATCCAAAGCCCTGTATCAGTGCAAGGATGCAGTGAGTTGCTCAGCCCCTGATGAGCATTTGGAATAAGCATGTTCAACACCGGTTGTTGAATCAGATCCCAGTTGCAAGGCATAGGCTGATCATACATCTTAGGTCTAATGTGCCCTCCAAAAACATCCACAGAACCAGCCTTCAGGCTTCTTCTCTATGCCACCAGTACACCAGAATCTGGAGATTAGTGCTAATGGGAAAAAAGCAAGAGGTGAGGAGGACAAAAGTAAATTTCAGGGCTGCTGCCAACTGCAATTGATCTACACTAATTGTGATACAACTTGGAAGGGAGGGGGCTGTCTAAAGAATTCGATTGACCAACAAGCCAAAGATGGGAGATTTATCGAATTGAGAGGCCAAGGTTTTTTAATTTAAGTGGTTTGTTGGGTTTTTTCCTTGTTCCAGGTGACGTACAAATGGCTGAGCTACACC
Organism: Rhipidura dahli; assembly: GCA_013399225.1. NCBI lineage: Eukaryota > Metazoa > Chordata > Aves > Passeriformes > Rhipiduridae > Rhipidura > Rhipidura dahli. The sequence continues at coordinate 258,818 of VXAC01008719.1, read as the reverse complement.
CTGGGAGCTCATTTTTTGACACCTTGGAATACTGAACTGTTTTCTTCTTCCTGAGATCATCATGCACAACAGTGATGAACGTAACAGAAAAGTGATAAAGAATATGAATAAGTTCAGAAATTTTATTAGAACAGTGAGGAAAATGAAAATCTGTGAATGTCTTTATCCTGCCAGTGCAATCTGTCATGCTATTCAGGATACTTCATGTCAGTCCAGAAATGAAGAGCCATTGTGACACAGCAAAAGAAACCCCAGGTGGATGGTGAAATCAACAACCAAAAAACTGTTCTGAGACATATAGAAATTGCTGTTTGTTGGGTTTGTCTGTTTGGTTTTCTGTTTTTTCTTTTTTCCTGATTAAAATGGGGAGTTCATTCATCAGAAGTGTAAGGCAGCTGAAGAATTCACTGATCCTCTGGTATTCTGCAATGCTGTAACCTCAAATGATACATAAGGCTTAATATAAACCCATTTATTTTCAGACAAATATTTCAGTCCAGGTTGTTTTATTAATATTTAATGGGAAAAAGCACAGATTTATACAAAATATTGTTCTAATTTTATCGCTGTACTTATAGACAGTTGAAAATGGTTGAGCAGTTTGCAGGGTGGGGATGAACAGCACATAGCTCTCTATATATAATAAATATATCCAGCATATAGTTTAATATAGGTTCTACATTTATAATACATACATACATACTACAGTTTTATGTAGTAATAGAAAGCTATGTGCATATAGCTTTCCATTCATATTTCATTACAAAGCACTCTTTCTTACATACTAAAGGAAAGGTGGTCAAATTCAAAAAAGCTCATTTATACAGAGACCTTGAGAGCAGCCTAAATGACAGAATGGTTAAACACAGATGCCTGCCAGTTCTTTATCTTCTTTATCACTAACGTTGTTGCCTTCACAGTGAAGATTCAAAAGGAGAAAATGTACTATAAATAAGACGTGAAGTTAAAGATAAGACACACTGTCACTTCCCTACTATATACGTCAGCTTGACCTTGAAAAATTCAAGATAGATCTCTCCAAATATTACACAGACATGATTTTTGACTACCTTCTAAAGGGATTAAGAAGCAGATATTATTATTAGATAGCAGACATGGTTATAAATCTCTCCCAGCTGACTATTCACATACGAAAACAATTTCCAGCATTGTCTGTGTGCATCAGGATGTATGATCATACAGCTGGATCATAACACAACTTTTCAGATTTAAAATGGAATGGAGCATTGATGTTCAAAGCCCTGACCCTGCTTACTGCTCACACTGGATACTGGTTTTATTAATAGGAAACAGGATGTGTGCCTGGAAACCATAATTTAGGAGAAATGCAGACTTCCTTTTTTACAAATAACTGACTGGACTAATGGTAAAAGAAGCTTCTTACTGAAGTATGTCTTCTATCCAATGGAACACTGGGAAGCCTTTTGGGAGAACAGAGCAAAGTAGGAAGTCCTAATAAGCACTGAGCATGGGCCTGGAAAGCTGAGGAAGTGTAAAGGAAGGGAAATCAAGAAAGGGGCTGGTAAAAAGCACAAGTAGAAAAGAGAAAGCAGGAAGGAGCACTAACAAAGCTGCAGGCATGGAGCAGTTGGGCAAAGCTAAGAGGTGAGAGGAAGTCTCACACTTGCTGGGGAGGATGTGAGGAAAACTGTAGGAGTTAGCCCAGGGCTTTACTGAAGAGGGAAGGTTTCAGCAAGGTGCCTAAGAATGTATGTGCCTGGATATGTGTCAGGGTGAGTATCTAGACACAAAGACAAAAATATCAGGAAGCTGAGCTTTGATATAAAGTGTTTGAGAGGAAGAATAAAGGAGAAGGATCAGACTGTGTCTGGGCTCTGCATAGGGGAAATTATGTCAAGCTAGTTGAAAAACTGTGCCAACAGGGTGTTCAAGCATTTCAATCATGAAGATACATAATTATCACAACAGCCAGATATTATATGTTCCTACTTAACCCTCTGGACTTGATCGTTTGAAGAAATGTGCCTAAGGTTCACAACTGTAATTTTCTGCACTTTTCTGAGCTAAATCTCTGAACCGTTTCTGAAGTTCAGAATGGAACTTTTAGAATAACATTTTATCGTTTCAGAGCAAAATTTACACTTTAAGACTCTGCTTTGAATAAGAAAAATATTTCCTATTGAACATTTACTTTCTCCTTTGAAGTCTAACTTCAACTCAAAACACATCTGTTTCAAAGATAAATCAAAGATGCAGCAGCAGCTTGTGCTCAAGTGAAAACACACATATACTTTTTTCAGCCCAGACTTAAGGATCTTTAGGGTTTTAAGGCCTTATTATTTAAAATAACTTCAAGACTGTGATATCTACAGGCAAACCTTATGGTGTTTTGGTTATCTATACTTTTGTTGGGTTGGGGGGGTAGGAGGGGGCTGGACTTTTTTTTATGTCGTCTTTTAGCTCAGCAGTAGCATATTTCTTTCAGAAAGCCTGTTCTAACTAAGTCAGATTTTTAAAGGAGACCAAGACTTAGGGAAAGCCAAGTCGGGGATGTTTGAATTTGAGTAGTCAGTCACTAGTAGTCAGGCAAATCATGTTGTGCATGGAGATTTGACTAAAGCCTGGTAATAAGATCTAAGCTGTGGAGTACCTGTGTGGAGGTTTTAAGAGACTAAAATTGGAAAGGTTTATGACCTTAACACTGGGAGTGTCCATGTCAAGAAATGTAGTTACTTATTTCTAGCCCCAAAGGTAATTATTCATGACTCTAGTGAGGGAAGGAAGGGGTCAGCATGTGGAAATGAGAAACAATAAATTATAGTTAATACCTCAGGATATACTGGATTAGGGAATAGTGTTAAAGGACAATTAAGAGTCAAATTGGGAAAAAGCCTGGGTGCTATTATCCCCATAAGCACTGCTGCTCACACATGGCTGTGTGCTGTTGGCCAGCTGGAAACCTACAAGACTGGGTTCTCCAGAGAAGTTTCTTAGCTATGATTTCTTTCCAGAAGAAAATTGAGATTGCCATAATTTAGGATTTCCACTTGCAAACTTGAGTACTGTTTACTTGTTTTATTCTAAATTAGAAAAAAAAAAACCAAACAAAAACAAACAACCAAGCACCATTTCTACTAAGCCTACAACTCCTTGTCACACAGCCATGACACAAAGACCCCTAACACATTAAATGCACTGAAACTGATGCACTGAAACTGATACACTGAAATCTTTTGCCATCATGCCATGGATTATCAGACTAGTGCTAGTTGAGGAGGTAATGATCAACTGGGTGCAATGCAGACCTCTGCAGAGCCACGCTAGAGCACAGGGAACTCCTGAGGGTGGGAGCACTGTTTGAAGGCATTTTGACTGTGTTTGTGATCCTGTTAATTTAACTGGTTTTCTAACAAACACAAGCACAAAAAGCCACTCACAGCTCAGTGAGTGTTAATCAGCATTCCAAAATCCAAAGGAGACAATTCTGCATTGAGACAGTTTAAGGCCCAGAGGTTCATCTGTATGCTTTTCTTTACAGGATGGAATTTAAACAGCACATAAGATTTGTGCTGGGTTTTTTCACACAGGTGATTTCAACTACAGAATGATTCATGCACACCAGTTCTAGCACCGGGCTGGTCTAAATGACACTATTTATCTCACTTAATCAGGAAACCCACCTGACCCAGGTGCTCGGTTAAAACAGCTGGAGATTTTGAATAATTAGTGCCTCATAAAAATAGCTGTCAAACAAGTTAGAGAGATTTTTTGCAGCAGCCAGGCAGTATTTTGCACTCAGTATCAAATCCAAGAAAATGTTGGTCCATTTGTGGAGGTTTCACAGAGAGAAAAAGCAGCACAGTTTGCTGATAAGTGCATGAGAATGTTTATTTAACAGCCCTAAGTTGCAAAAGATGCACATTTCTCTAGCTCATTTCATCCACAAATGTTTTACCATTGACCTACCTAGACTTTAAACAACAAATTCAGAGCATCTGGAATGTCATGAAATCAGTGGTAACCCACTTTGACTCTGCTTATGTCTGATTTCTTCCTGAGACGATTCCGAGTCTGAGAGCAACTTTCACTTTAATGTTTGTTTTTTGTACACATAGAATCTCAGGCCTTCAATCTCCCTTCAGGGTCCTGAATTTTCCCTGGTAACAAATATTTCTGTCTGGTGTAAAAAATATATTTCTTGGAAGTAGAAAGAGAACATGGATCCATCCTTAGTGATGTGTTTGCTCTGAGGGTTTCAATTTAATAACTCAGTCAATTGGAACTCTTGCTTTTGAAAATGTAAATAAGATCACTGGCACCCAAAATAAGTATTTTAAAGGAGTCACTTTCTTTCAAGGATTTTGATTGAAATTCATGCTGCAATATGTGAATTCAAAGCCCAAGCTAGTTCAGTGAAAAGTAAAAGCATAAGCCCCTCTTCAATTTTTTGCCTTCATCTGTTTCCACCCTTTTTCTTTCTGCCCCACTCCATGCACAACTTTCTATTACAATAAAACATAAATGTCTGTCACAATTCTGTGCAGAACAAAGTGACAACTTATTTCCCAACTAAATATTCAAAGAAAACAGCTGGAATATTTACCTACTGAGCATTTGTTAAGGAAAAAAAAACAAGAGTGTGGGGTAAAAGACTTGTGAAAAAAAAAATTAGACATCATTAATTGCTTTTAGAAATTATAAACAATAATATATAAAATATAAATATATATAAATATAGAAAAATCGAGATTTCATCCTTTATTTCAAGTATTATTGAATCAATGTACTTTAAAACTGTAAGATGGTTTCAAAATTATGGGGGCACATTTTCACTCTGAAAATTGTGTATTTTCAGTTTTTTTCTTTTCACAGCAATATGTTTCTCCCCTCTCCCTATTAAACCTCAGACTTTCAAGCAAAAATGAGGTTTTGCGATTAACAGTATATTAGCTAAAATGCACAAAATATGATACAATTTGTACTTAATTCATCAAGTAACTAAATTTGGAAAAAAATGCAACAAAATATTCAGAGCAAAGTTCAAAGGGAAATTGGCTCTTTTTTGACCAGAATAGCTTATGGTTTTCTTAAGCTATAGGAGACTGATTTTGAATTCTTGACTTCTGCATGAGAGAATTTGAACTGTAATCTGTAATCTCCACCAAGAAAGTCCTAAATATATCCAGTGCCACCCAGAGGTATAATACAATTTTCCCCACCTCTTCTTAGTTATGCCTCTGTACAGGGCTTCATTTTCTGCTAGGGGAAATTCACATAAAGTTGATCAACTCTACCCTAATGGAGGAGTCATTATGACTGAAATCTGTATTACATATTCACTGATCATCAAAGCTAGTGAGTTGAAATATGTACTTCACTGAGAAATATTTTTCTGCTTAAGAAAGCACTTCTTTTTTTAGTTCACTAAGTTTATTCTTTTCACATGCTCCCTTTGTGTGTACCTCAGCTTGGCAACCTGATGGTGATCTTCAGTAATGATATTCACTTACTTAAAATTTCCTCAAGCAATAAATTTATTCACTGGCTTTTAAGCTCTGGAAAAAAAAAATTTAAAAGCAGCACTGCAGTACCTCTGTATTCACTTATTGGGCAGTAAAGGTGAGAAATATATGTCCTGCTCACAAGGAATAAAAATTCATAATGTTTCTGGAGAGAAACACTAAACTGGTAGTGTTCTGGATTTTTTTATTCCTCTATGTTAACTCATTCAAGTGTGAAGTTCCCCAGCTCAAGCAGAGCTCAGAGTAGTGGGTTGACCATGGCTGGATGTCAGGCACCCACCAAAGCTGCTGTACCACTCCCCTCCACAAGTGGACAGGGAAGAGAAAATAAAACAAAAATTCATGAGTTGAGATAAGGGCAGAGAGAGATCACTCATCAAATACCGTTAGAGGCAAAACAAACTCAAATTATAGATATTCATTGAATTTATTGCTAACAAAATCAGAGCAGGATAATGAGAAGTAAAATAAAACTTCCTCCTACTCCTCCTTCCCAGCTCTGTCTCCTACCCCAGAGCTGCAGGCAGATGGGGAATAGAGGTTTTGGTCAGCTTCTCACATGTTGTTTCTGCCATTGCTCAGGGAGAGGAGTCCTTCCTCTGCTTCACCATGGGGTCTCTCACATGGGAGACAGTTCTCTACAAACTTCTCCCATGTGAGACCATCCCACGGGAAAGTTTTCCACAAACTGCTGCAACATGGGTCACTCTTCCATGGGGTGCAGTCCTTCAGGAGCAGCCTGCTCTGGAATGGGCCTCCTTCACAGGCTGCAGGTGGATCTCTGTGTCGCTGTGATCCTCCACGGGCTGCAGGGGCACAGCTGCTTCATCATGGGCTGCACCACGGACTGCAGGGGAACCTCAGCACCTCCTGCGCCTCCTTCTCCACTGACCCTGGTGTCTGCAGGGCCTCTCACATGTTCTCACCCTGCTCTTCTCTGGCTGCAATTATATCTGCTCAATAACTTTTTTCCCTTCTTTTTAAATATGTTGTTACCAAGATGTTACCACCATTTCTGATTGGCCAGCCTTGACCATGGTATGTCTGTCTTGAGGCCAGCCGGGATTGACTCTGCTGGATTTGGAGGAAGCTTCTGGCACCTTCTCACAGAAGCCACCCCTGAAACCCCCCCGCTACCAAAACCAGGCCATGCAAACCCAATATATTCCACCCCTTGCCTCTGTGAATTACATGTTTAAGAACTACCACTAAAATCACACAACCTTTACTCACATCAACAAAAACAACCAAACAATGCAAGACAAGAATTCTGTCCAACAAAAATCGAAATAACACCATCCCACCACATACAGAAAATGGACAATTTACACAAAACCCATCCCTTGTCCCTTCACCATACTTACAAAAGAACTCTCCAACTCTGTAAATTGTTCAGTACTTGTTTTGCCTGTTACCTCCCCCAGTTACTATCCTTGAAGTTACTATCTCAAAATCCTCGTGACCGCAGGTTTTGGTACCAAAAGCCTGGCTCTCCATCGGGGAACCACACCCCAGTCTCCGTTGTGACACAGGCAGTCACTCACCACTATACTGAGTCACCTTAGGTTCCTAGGTCAATTTGTCATTATCCAGTCTTACCAAGAGAAAAAATACTTCTGTAATGCTTCTTCCATGCTCACACAATGGTCCCCAGCCAGGTAAGTTCTCACCATGACTTACAGCCATCCAGCCCCATGCTAAAGGTGACAGTGCTTTAGCCCCTGGTCTTCACTGCCAACTATATTTGCTACCTAGAAAATATTTTTGCTGCAACCATCTATCTTCTAATTCAGTCTAATTCAGTCTCTCCTTCACATTTCCTTCAGAGGGCCACAGGGGAGTTCTATACCTTTAATGCAGACAAAATCACAGAAGAACAAAATATTCTGAGTTGGAAAGCACCCTCAAGGACCACTGAGTCCAGACAGTACTATGTCTTCTCTAAACTCAAGAAAAACTGCTCATAAAGCTGTGTCATTTTCTCTCTGTAACAACCTTGTTTCTTCTGGAAAACAGTACCTCTTTCTCTATGCTGAACATTTTATTACTCAGCTCTGAGTAATAATTTATTACTCAGGGGTTGCGATGTCTTGCTCTCAAGAGGGAAGATTCAAAAACTTTCTGGACACAATCCTGTGTGATGTGGTCTGGGATGATCCTGCTTGAGCAGGAAGGCTGGACCAGATGACCCAGTGTGGTCCCTTCCAAACTTGTCCATTCTGTAATTTGGTCATTCTGTGAAAATAATTAGTGACATAGAAAGCAACACATCTATCTTGTTTCTTTGTTTTCTGGTTTCAGCAAACTGAAGAGTGATTTCTTCATATAAAAAGTCATCAAATAGGATGTATGCTCTGTCTCCCCTTCTCTGCAGCTTTTCTCAAACATGTTTCATGATACTAAAATGAGATAAGCCATTCACAAACCAGTGCATGTCATCTTGGGTGCCTGTGTCTGACTACTGCTGTCCCTCTGTGCAGGCTCTCTGCGTGTGATCTTGCTGACCGTGGGTGCAAAATCCAGACCTGTAAACCCAGTGGCTCTGGATAATCTCTGGAAAGTTGTGTGTTCCAGCTGACCCAAATCTGTGTAGACTTTGTACAACCCTTTCTGCCTCCAGACTGAAGCTGTTCACGAGCCCACTCTGTGGAAATGCTTTCCCCAGGAAATGTCTGCTATTCAATAGGCTTTTGCTCATTCTAGAGGCATTCCAGAAATATGCCAGGGGATGGATTGTTACTAGGTAGAGTGGAAAAGTTGCCAGCAAATGCAACTGAAAAAGTCTTAATCAGGGTCTGAAGTGTATTTTAAATTAAAGAAACACTTGGCTTGAATTAGTGTGTAATGAAAGCAGCCTTGGGAACTGAAGTACTGCAACTTCATCAAGTACTCTGTGCCTGTCCCAACAATTGTTACATGATTCAGAGATATTTTTTTTTCACTGCAAGTAAGAGTGGCCCTTAATTTGGGGAAACAACATGGTAATCTGGATTTATTTTATGTTTTGATATCAAATCACATACTTTTCAGTCAAAAATCCCCATCTATAGAATAATAATTCCTTTTGTCTGTTCCCTTACAATCACCTACCCCCCAATTTAAACCATTATGTCCCTGAACTGCTTAAAAACACAAAATTGAGACTAAGAGGTACTAATAATAGTGTTTACTCAAAGGATTCCATTAAGTGTAGTCTTTGTGTGGCTGTTTTGTAAAACCTGTTTAGCATGGAAGAGGTATCACACTGTACATCTCCACACTATATTTTCAGCCTTCTTAACCAAGGCAAGATGCATTAAGGCTAGCAATGGCTGCAAATTTCTAAGCTGAATTATTCCTTTTCAGCAGTAGAGTTTACATAGCTCTCTTATAATCAGGGCTGACTGTCAAGAAAATACAGAGGCAGAGGAATAGCAAGAGCCACGTCACTACAGAGGTCAATAACATCATAATCTGTTTGGTAATATTACGAGCTTATTTCCTCTACTTTTATGCTTACCCTATATCTTTTCCACCTAAAAATAGAGAAAGCTTGCATTTTGCCTGCCTTGACTGTGTTACTCCCTTACAAGTAGAACAGCACAAAAGAACTGGAATAATTCCTGCAGCTGTGGCTCTATTTCCTTCTCCTAATGAGAATTTTAAGTTGGAATTTAGGAACATAGTAAGAAAAACAGAGAGAGAAATTCTACCAACTGAGCCAGTTTAAAAGAGTAGATATTACTGCGAGTGCAAAAATAGCTTCTTTAGCAGAGTTTTTCTTAATGGCCAAGATTTTACACACCGTTTAAGCCACTGTTCCATTTTGTAGTTCAATTAAGCAAAGATTTGCACATCCTTACTCATATATGTGAGATCAGACTAACACACTGTTCTGTTTGCAGCTTTTGTTGATAAAGAATTGTGCAGGGTCCAGCAGTTTCACAATGTAATAGCACGTTTTATCACTTGAACTAATTAGAATGTATTTTGTCAGTGTTGAAGTATTTGTTCATTGTGTTAAACATCACATCGATTACAAGACTGCACATCTCATGCAAAAGACTTTTAATACTTTGATCCTTTCAGACTCAAACAGCCTTACTCTTTTTTTCCGTAGCCATGCTCTGCTGAGCCTCATGCCAATCCCCTCTCTCATCTCACCGTTCAATTTAGGACCTTTAGATGCCTCAATTTAGACTTTTTTTTCACCAAAGCCAAATATTTGAGTGAAAAGGACCTCTGAGAACTTGGATCACGATAAAAACTTTATTACTATTCACAATGAGTAGTGCCACAATGACAACATGAGCACTCTTTCACTCTTTTAGTTGCATTAGTCTTTTCTAGTGTGCAGCTGAGAACAATCAGCAAACCCCAGAAAGTCTGCAGTTCTTCCTGTTTCACAGAGGAGATGCTGGACTAAGATACTGGACTGTGACAGTCTTGTTAATACTACTACTACTACTACTACTACTACTACTACTAATAATAATAATAATAATAATAATAATAATAAAAATGACCCTAAAATACTTTGACACTTTCAAGCAATGTCTCAGCTTCCTTAAAGTTCTTTGTACTGTGCAGACAGTTTTAAGTACTGCTGTAGCAATGCCAGCTCTGGCTTCCAAGACAGCACTGCATGCATAATGTGGCACTCATCTGAAAGCAGCTGAGCAGGTTGGGGTATTGCTTTGGTTTTGTATTGTTGTTGTTGTGGTTTTATTCGCATAATTTGGAGTCAGAGTTCTTTCTCTCCTACTGCCTTCAATATACATCCTTCTTTTTCTAATAAACTGTGCAGCAGCATGTAGGTACTGGCAGATTGCAAAACACAAAGTAGTTTAGATTAGTCCCTACAAAAGAAAGCAAGACAAAGGGGGAAAAAAAGCCCAGAAAACACAGCACGGTTTTTCTATCAGTTTGCCAGATGTGATAACTTAAATAAGAGCTGAAACAGAGGATTTCATTGTTCTTCAAGCTTCAGTGATCTATTGTTGGTCTCTTTTCCTTCCCTTGATAGTCTTCTTAAGTTTTTCTTTAAACTTTAAAGGCTTTAGTCCTTGAAAAGCTATCTCAACACTGCTTTGTGTGATACAGTAGGTAGGTGTGAGAGAGAGATTGGGGTGGGGGGAGGTGAAGAGAAATCCAACAATGATGGTAATTCTGCACACACATTAGATTTAGTGAAACTCCATTCCACATATTGATAAAAAGCAAAATTATTCAGAAGCTGAACACAGATGTTAAAAGACAGAGAAATACATTTTCAAGGAAGCTAGCCTGGTTTGTATGATCAAGCACAGAATTCTGGTATTTAACAAATTAAGGCAAGGCATAGTCTTTCTGAAACAGGCTCAGTTCTCACCAACAACAGGTAACACCACCTCACTTTCCCTTAGCACAACCCTCCAAAACACTAATGCCTTTGCATAAAACATAAGTCTGCAGTTTGGGGTTAGGTACATTTCTAAGTGGTGATGGTTCAAAAGCAGGGACATAAACAAAGGACTTTTTAAAGATTTCTCCTACCAATTGCCTTTGCAGTAGTCCAGTATTATATTTTACTAGAAAAACATTCACTAGAGGGTTCCAAGGTCAATTCTTAGCTCCTGATATAGTGTCAAATATCCAATAACATTTCCAGCTCACTAGGGACAGCACAGGAAGTTAACATTAAAATGAATAAATCACTGTCCTAACTAAAAAAAAAAAAAAATAATCCTTTCACATACAGTCCTACTTGCCCTTGGGCAACTAACTTGGAACAACTCTTAATTAAAAGCTTTTTTTTTTCTTTTTTTCTTTTTTGTTTTTTAAGGAGCTTAGTAGAAATACTTCATCTAAGACAGAAAACTCTTTATACATTAGGCATTTTAGGAAGCAGATCTTCTTGTAATACATTGGATATTAAGACAGAGAAATTGTCTCTGCTCCCATGCCACAACTTCTTATTTATAGGGGTTATAGTTTATTGTACACAGCACTGGAATAGTGGAAGGAAACCACCATAAGAGTCACAAATACTCTAACAGAACAAAATACCTTATTTAAAGAATCATTATTATTTTTTTGAATATTCAAGAGACCTGGATCTGGAAGGCACTGCATTTATTTTGGTGAAAAGTACTAGTTTTCCAAAACCACAGAAGTATTCCCCAGTGAATCTGTAATATCATGCCCTTGTTTAAACAAAAATGAAAGGTTAAAAACTACATTTTCAAAATAATCAGATTGAAGTTTATCTGTGTTTAGGGCTATAAAAGTCATTCAGGAACAGCTTCTTTTGCCACAGGAAGTTTAAATAGTTATATGGGAATTCAGGACAAGGGTTAAGAATCAAGATAATCTTCCTGTTGATACAAATTCCTTATTTTTTCCCCTGAATAAAGTAGCAAGGCTTTGCAATGCCTCATCAGAGATAAGAAGACATCTAATCTCAGACTAAGTATGTAACTAGAGCTTGTTGGGCATTTTCCAGCACAATGCCTTTTCATCTGAAAATTAAGCTACATGAAAACCAGAAATTATCAGAAATGAATATTTCCACACATACATGCTCCCCCATCCTGAAAAAGAAAGACTTTCTGGTCCTAACAAAGCAGAAGAAAAGCAAGAAATATCTGCAGGACTTGAGCTGACTCCACATAAAAATGTGTGTTTAAAATTTGAAAAATTTAATCAGATTGGCAACTTCAGCTTCCACCTTGAAAGTTTTAGGCTATAGCTATGTGGAGACAATCAGTTCGGAGTTTTTGCATGTTATATAAAACATTATAACTGCATTGGGACAGAAAGAGAGTAGGAAAGGGAGAGTAACTTCATAGTCTAATGATTAGGGATGCTGGAGAACAAAATAAAAATCTCTCTACCAAAGAATGTACATTATCTCCCTAAAATGAAATGGCTCTAACAGGAGACAGTGAAAGTGTCTCATGCTGGAATAAGCAGTATCCCAGTTATCCCAGTCATCCAGGAATGTACATCCTTGATGTGAATGAACTCCAATTTAAGGACTCTTCATCTAACATTCCCAGGTGGAATTTTTCTTACGTGTCAGCTGAGAGGTCTAACATTGCCTCAGATATTCGGAATGTTCATTTGGTATTTTTGTAGTTTTTTGCTATGATGGGACATGATTTGATCCTATTTCAGAATTACATATATTCTTAGACCTTAAAAAAAGAAAAATGCAGCATTGAAAATGGAGCTTTACTCATGCTAACAATATTAAAAGCACTGCAGCTTTGATCAAATTCTATGCTTACTCAAGTCTGACTTTCTGATAACTATCCAGGGCAAGAGAGAGACACTGATTTCTGCTTTGTTTGACTATTTCTTTTATCATACTAATTTCCTCTTACTAACTTTTGTGTTTGCTCAGTGCCTTGTGAAATTCCGTGAGTCAATCTGCTTCTGTAAGTAGAATTAAATCACTTACATATTTTCATTAAAAATTCCAGCCATTTCTTTTTTGTCCAACAAGAATCACTTTTTTACTTAATTAGCAATGAAAAAACTGTTTGTCTGCAAAAAATAAATTTTTAAAAAAGGTCAAAAGTTGTAATAAGACATTCTTCAGTTAAAGAAAAGGCTGTTCAGATTCAAATTCTTTTTAAAGTGCATCTGACTTGAACTTTGACTATTTAAAAATCATTCAGCTGATGTTTCAGCTATGTCTTTATTACACCACTGACTTAAATAACATTCTGCAGATATTACTAATAATCAGATTTGGCCTGAGGCATATAGATCAGTAGAGATCATTCTTTTCAATGAAATTTTAGTTTCTTATTTTTATTAACCCATTCCAGAAGCTAAATATTCAAGAGACTTCGATATTAGGTATTTAATTCTGGTGATAAGCAGGTGTCTTTAAATGACAACATTCAGCTGTGTGAGATCTTCCTTTTCTATTGCTCTGCTTGTGTTTTGAATCATGGTGGACCATCTGCCAGCTGGGAAATCCCACTCCTGTTTGCAGCAGCACTGCAAATTCCATCGGTGCTTATGAAATAAAATAACTTGATTTAGGAAGCACAGTGAAAGCCTTGTGCAACACATCAAAATTACTTAAATTAATAAATCAAGCAGTACAGGGCATTTTTATATCTTTCTCCAAGAATCACAGATGATTCTCTGTCAATTAATTGCCATTTAAAGTGTATCTGTGAAGCTGTTTCATATATTGCACCCCTCACTACTGCTGAATGTGAGGGTCAGGTTAATATACATTACTTGCAGAATTAATGTTTTCATTTCCTTCTGAGACAGGAAACCTTGCCAGCCCAAAATGCCATTCTTGCCTTGTGGTATCCTTCCTGGGATGCCACCGAAGGAAGAACTTCCCAGACTCAAACAAAGCTCAATATTTAAAACCCTAAAGGAAAATTCTGCTCAGCTCATTAGCTATGGTTCTCACATTAATGTAGAATATCTCTCTCTTTGCAGGAAAAAGCCACCAAGTGTCATTTAACAAACACTCTTTCACAACTCTGGTACCTGGTCACATAGGCTTGATGGGAATTGAATTTCTGTTGCATCTTAAAAAGTTACCACTTGAAGTACACAAGTATTGATCATGGAACAATAGTTCTAACATTAAACTAACAATTACCAAAGCTCTCCTTTATAAAAAGCCTACTGAACTCCAAATAAACTAGGAAGCCTAACCAATCGACATCCTGTATAATCCTGCCAGTTGAAGAGTATTTATCTTTATGGTAAAAGATAATTGCCTGAGAGACCTGAATTAACAAACAAATTAATCTTGCTTGGGTTTACAAATAGAATAAATTTATTTTCCACTAATTTTTAAAAAAGGAATGCCTCCCAAGTGGCAGTGGCATCCTCATTTCTCAGTGTCTTCAAAATTATAACACTTTAAAACTGTAAACATTACATTTGAACAAATGACATACCTTACACTTAATTATGATACATTTAAAAAGATAATTATTGCCATTTGTTTCTCTAGGCTCCACTTAAAATTTAATCTTGATAGGAGAAAATGGCAGAGAATTAGTGCAAAGATTAAATTTTAGGAAGGTGGACTATTCTTTATAGATAGATAAACAGTATGTCCTCATAGTAGTGGCCTTTTGTGAAGGGTTTGTTTTGCTTATTGTAAAACCATTTTATGTTATTTTCCCATAGATAAAAAGGTTATCAGGTTTTCATATCTTACCTTAAAATGGACCTTCCCCCTCTATAAACTTTAGCCTTTAGCTGATTTTATAAAAAAAATCATTATGAAAGTACAATGCCAATTTGGACATATTTCAAATCAAACACCATTGAAAAGTGTCACATTTCATTTTGTACTTTGAAATTTTAACTTGATTAACATCATTACTCTAAAGCTTGTCCTATTGTTTAGCAAATGAGTTTAATACAGAAGTAGATTGGGAACAATGGGTAACATATGTATGACAGCTGTATTTTGCATCCCATGGATAAAATTTGCATAAGTGTGGGAGTTGGCAAAGTCATGCAGCAGACCAAAACTAAATAAACGTAATCTTTAAATACAAAGCTCTACATAAACTATTAATATGGGAAATGGAATTTTGACATTTATTATTTAAAGGCTTCTGATTGAAGTATTCTTGAATTCTTTCCCTATTGTACATGTGCAAAATACAACTGTACAACTTTACTGCAAAGTTTTTCTTGATGGATGGGTAAAGAATTTTTTTACCACACTAATCCCAAATTACTGAAAGCTCTTCTAATGATGTAATACAGATTTGAGGGGGTAATTTAAAATCTCCTGACCTGTTAATGACTTCTCAAGAAAAGCTCCTTCAACAAGAGACAGAATGACAAGAGTGATTGCCCATTTTGAATTAATTTTAAGGATTGACTCTTTTTAATTCTTTCAAAAGAATCTCAAAGGGAAAGATCAGATAAGCTCCCACAATCTTCATTGCTTTGCCCAATGCAGAGCAACTCACTGCAAAGTAAGTACCATACCTCTACCAAAGAAAATAGCAATGTTGCTGAGTTGTATATGCTTGTTGGAGCCATTTTAGACATAATTCTCAAGTTTTGGTAATCAAGATAGCTCAGAAAAATTCATAATGGGATGTAAAACTACTGTAACTCTCTAACCTACCTGGCTCTAGAAAAACTATTACTTATGGCTTGGGTTTACCTGAATCAACTTCATAAAGTGAAGAATAAATAGACCCATCAAAACTGATGCTTCTTTTACACTAATGGTACTAAATTAAATGCAATCAAGGTACAGAAATTTAGTAAATTATCAGTTGGGATATAAAATAGATGTGCTGGTTCAGTGTGTACCCTTTGCAACCACACAAACATGAACTTTCAGCTCACTTTGGGAACATTCTGTGCTCTGCAGCAAAGAAAAAAGTGCAGTCTCTTTAAGAGTGAGTTTGGTTTCTGTGACCCAGATAGTGTCCTCTCTAACCTAAGTACCCATTTGGGGCAGAGAAAAATCTCCAATAAAATCACAAATCCAAAAGAGTGAGAGAAAACATGTAAAAGACCTTGAGAATCACAAGAGAGAAAGAAGATTTACTATGATACTTAAAGCATTTCCTAACTTAGAAATATTCACACGTTATTTTTTTCACTGAAATTGTCATTTGGCTTTAATTAAACTCACCTGAATGATAAATGAAATGTTAGAGGAAATGTGAGATTACTCATCATGACACTCTTCTATAGCTTTTGCTAAAGATTGATATTTATCAAATTAGCATTTAAACTGAGTACAGAGAGAGGAGGGAAAAGTTTGACTTTTTCAAGAAATCATAGGTTTAATTAACT
The DNA here is from genome assembly GCA_013399225.1 of Rhipidura dahli. Classification (NCBI taxonomy): domain Eukaryota; kingdom Metazoa; phylum Chordata; class Aves; order Passeriformes; family Rhipiduridae; genus Rhipidura; species Rhipidura dahli. The sequence goes on along the minus strand of VXAC01008719.1, from coordinate 242,532 downwards.
TCAAATATGCCAAAACAGAATCCTTATTTAGATTCACTTGTGCGTCCTACCATGATTTGGCTTTTGATACATAAAATTGACATTTCTCTGTTTCCAGTGTTTTCCCAGTTCATCTTCTTTAAAAATTAGCCTTCCCCTCTAGTAAAGATATTTATTAAGATTGAAATATCATATCTTTTTGGACAGAGGTGACAGTTTATTGAGACTTTTGTGCCTCTGTGGGGTAATAGTGTCAAATTGTTGGCAGCAGGATGGTTGTAGGGGTGATTCCTGTGAGAAGAGGCTGCCCCGAACTGCACACAGCCAGTCCCAAACGCTTCCATGTGCTTCCAGCCAGCTCCAATGCACCCACTGCATGGTGTAACTTGCCCCTCAGCCAACACGGTGGCACCTCTGGGAAGAGTAAGAAAGGGAAAAACACAGCATAGCAGCTGTGAGAGTGATGGATGAGAAGAAATCCTGTGAGATAAACAGCCCCGCAGACACCACGGTGAGAGGAGGGTAAGGAGGTGCTCCAGAGCAGGGATTTCTCTGCAGCCCCAGATGAGCCCATCTGAAAAAGTGCAAGGACGAAGGAGCATCAGGGAGGAACTGTTATGGGCTGTCCACAACACCCCATTCCCCATCCCACTGTGCTACCTGCAAGTGGGAAGTAGAGGAGTAGGAATGAAAGAGTGAATTTGAGCCCGGGAAAAGGGGATAGGAAAAAGGAGTTTTAATTTCTCTTTGGAACTTACTATCCAAATCTATTTTATTTAGCAATAAATTAAATTTATTTTCCCTGTATCTAGCCTCTCTTGGCCTTGACAGTACTTGGTAAGGGATCATTATTTTGACCCATGAGCTTTTTCATCTTGTTTTCCCCTCTCCATCCTCTTGAGAAGGGAGACTGAGAGTATCTTGGATAAGTGTCTGGCAGCCAATCAAGGTCAACCCAACCCAGTACCTAAGTTACATAGCTCATTTTTGAAAAATATGATCTTTTCTCTATCTCAAGAAAAATAAGCTCACAGTAAGAAGGGTAGAGTGAAGCAGTTACAGCTACTAACATGCCAGGGTTGTCTGGGTAAGTTAAAAGGTGCTTCTGAGCCATTTATTTTGTCATGTACGTAATTACTGGTCACAGCTTTTAATTAAAGTACTGCATGCCAGCTATGCCACAACTGTTTCTTTTATTTACAATGTTGGTTGAATATTGCTGACCAATTAAGGAGCTATGCATACTTGATGAACATGGTCATGAAATTTTATCATATTCTGCTGATACAGAATTTTTAAATGGAATTCCAGAAAGTACTGTCAGGTTCTGTTCATCACAAATTCTAAAAAAGGAAGATGGCAAAAGCTAGGATTTTCTTCTTACACTTGTTATAGAGGATTGTAAAAGCATTTTTGCTAACATTAATATAGGTAATAAAGAGATAACGACCTTTCCATTTGGGAAAAAATCAATAACCTGTAACAGGTTAAACTAAGGTTAGTCAAGAAGAATCTCACAACTGAGAATTATATCCTTGTTTTTTCTCTTGGATTTTAAGTGTGGTTTTCTGTGATAATGTTAAATCCATATTTTGGAAAAAATGACAATTATTTTCTGTACACAATTTTGGTCAGAGTTTGACTTCATAAAATATGTTGTATAAAGTATCTGTAATGTATCATTTGAAGTCTTTCATGAGAATGCCTTGAAAGAAGATTATTAGGAGGATGGCAGCCCAGCAACAAAAATGCTGATTGGCTGACCAATTCAGTATCAATTTAGTAGGATAAAATCTGATATTAAAGTTATTGCTTCAGAATTTTATATCACTGGTGGTGCAGATGCCAAAAGGCCAAATGGAAAATAGGCTTAGAAAATACACTTCTGTCTTCAGAAACCTATACACAGTTAAGCAGTTTTGTCAACATTTATGCTGGTACTCAGATGGATTAGAGTATTGCAGTTGGAAAGGAAATACAGTGGTCATGTAGTCCAAATATATATTTTCAATATAACCTTGCAGAAGAATTGTTTCTTCTTATTTCCTGGTTCCACTTTGTATGCTTGAATCATGTTGATAAATGCTAAAGCTTGAAAGAAAGGTTTAAGATATATCTGTTATTTGTATTTGTGGAAAAGTAGCAAATATTTTAGTATCTTCACTTTGTATCTTTATCATCAAAGTAAAGTCTGAAATAAATTGATCAGTATTTGTCATATTAAAATAATGTGTTCCCCCTCCATCACTTTCCCCCAAAAGCATGAAACTTGAAACAGATGTCCTGATTCTTTATTTTGAATCAGAACTTCTCACTTCTATCGACCATGTCAGCTTAGAAAGTTCCAACACAGGTTTTGCGTGGGCAGCTCTTGCATTTAGACATGTAACCAGAATTCATGAAGCCAGTATTCTCATTTACTTAACAAAAGACACAGCCAAGAATCCATCAATATTGTATGTATGACAGGCAGCTTTGAGCCATACCATGCCTAGATATTTGCTCTGACATTTCCTAATAAAAATCTTTCCTACAAAAACTCTATGACATTTAAGAGGCCGATGCTCAGAATTTTTTGCCAGGCTAACAAAACATTATACCACAACTATCGTCCCAATCCCTGTCAAAAGTAAACTATGCTCTACTATGATGGTTCCATCATCCTCCCACAAGCAAAAAACATTTGTTTATACCCAGAAGATTTTGCTGGTATACAAAACCAGCAACCCCAGAGTAGCAGCTGAGATTCAGTTCAACCATTTGGCTTAAGTCAACACCTGAATGGACCAAACTACCAGAAACAAAGTAAGTGTTGTGACAGTTACATCTTTGTTCTTTTCAGGGGAGGCTCAGTGTTCTGCTTAGGGTTATGGGAGGTTTTTTTACAGTCATAGGAGACATAAGTAAATAAGTGACATCTTTCAGCCCATATTACAACTTTGTGGCTGAATAGATAAAGATGGTTGCCTTGTCTCACTCGAAATTAGTAGTGTTTCATCAACTTGTCCCTTCAATTTCCTTCAAAAACAGTAGCACACTAAGGTGGATGAAATAGTGAAACTGCAAGACAGCTTGGAGATTAGTATCTGTCCCCTTGTATTGGCACTGCTGTAACTCTTGGAGTTCTCTCTTTGAGATATTCTTCCCAATGCACAACCAGCTCTGGCCACAAAATTACCACATGGGCACGTCTTCAGATAGATTTCTCAGTGCACTTTTGAAGAGTAGAAACAAAACAAAAGCATGAGAGAACCAAACTGGAGAACCAAGTATGTTTGAGGCATACTTGAGGCAGTGTTTGCACTACTAGGGGAACATTTAGGTAATTTTATTTGCTGACAAGTACCTTCAGGGCAGAGGTAATCAGCTTGTAATCAGCTCTCTGTAGCTTCTGCACAGCTGGTAGAACATGTGCACTGGACTACAGAGGAGACTACAGCAGTCTCGTGGACACAAAAGTGACCAAAATGAGAATGCACTTTCATTGTTATTAGAAAATTAGGGAGCTGTTGTGGTTCAGTATTGAGAGTGGTGTAGGACAGCGGGACAGGGAAAGCAATAAGTGTGAACATGAAGTGCAATTTAGATCGGAA
>VXAC01008719.1:156176-238313 GCA_013399225.1 Rhipidura dahli | reverse complement strand
AAATTCATTTACGTCTTTCTGTCTCACTAGGGACCACTGGAGACAGAGGTTCCAGAGATAGATCCCTTGTAAAATAACATGGCAATTCATAAAATAAAAGCCATAAACACTTTACACACAGAAATAATTTTTCTAATCACTTCTAGGATACTCTTAGTTCCCTAATGTATAGGTATGCAAGTTAGCCATTAAATATATGGAAAGATAATACTTTTGGCAAAATCTTGTTAGCCTCTTATAGCTTGAATCTACTGACTTGCTTTTATTTGGGTAGTGAGACAAAGAATCAAAATGCTTATGGGAACAGGGGCCTGCAATGTGAAGGCCCCAAAAGAAGAAAGTGAAAGCCAGAAGACAGAAAGTAGGGGCTATGTCCAGGGACAGGGAGTTTAGAAGAGAAAGGTTAAATAAAATATTTGTATGAGGAAAAATGAGAAGATAAATGATTATTCAACATAGATGGTAAAGCCAGAAAAAAATTATTATTATTATTATTATTATCATCATCATCATCATCATCATCATCATCATCTAAGCTGACCTGTCAAACAAAGGTTATACAATGCAATAAAAGCAATTCCTGCAGAATTAAAAGAGTGTGGTGAGAAAATTATGCTGAGTCTTAATTATAATTTCCAGAGAAAACCAGCCACAATTTTGTCACAGTGCTCACTAGTTAATTATCTTCACTGTTAAACATTGGGCCTTATTCTATCACTCTAAATTTGTCGTGCTTTATCTTCCAGCCATTGAATTTTGTTACACTTTTGTCTCCTATATTAGCGAACCCTTGATCAAAGTTTTGTTTGCTAGGAGATACTTCCAGGATGCACGACAGTCATTCACCCACACATGTGAGCATGTATACCATCCTGCTTAAATTTATCCCTTTTATGTCTTTGACAAACAGATTAAAACCCCCAAGGGGTCCTGTTTCCATGTCTTTTAATCATTCTCCTGTATTTTCTACAGACTTTCTCCAATTTCAACTACCTCCAAGTGCACTGCATTCCACATGGGTGCTTGCACCTATAGTAAGATCATATTGCCCCCTAATTTTAAACAAGATTTCCCTCTTTATACTTCTAACTCTCTCTTTTGGGAACTCACATTTAGCTTATTATCCACTGTGAAGATTCAATTTCATTTCAAAGTTGTTTTTTGCCATGCTAAAATTTCCCAGCTTGTCAGCACAGTCTGCAAGTATTTGCCTTTAAACACATTAAAGTACCATACACAAAAATCAAGATTGTCCTCACATTTTGGGAGTGTGCAAGATGATACTTTACAAATACTGCATTCTTTACAATTCCTTCATAATTCAGTCCTTTCTATGTTCTTATTTTTGCCTATAAGTTTATTCACCACCATAACTATTGAAAATCAATGGAAAAATCTCTCCTGAACTGGAAAAAAACACCAGCAAAACAGAATGGCAGGTGTTTATTTCATCCCCATTATGAGGCTGATTATTATTCTTACCTTTATGGAAAAAAAAAAAGAAACAAAACCCTAAAACATTGTGCTGGATTGTACTTAAAAGGCTGAGAACAGAAGCATGTCATATGTGTTACAATCGCATGCCCAGAAAACTGAGGTACAGCTGATATCTGGTGAAGGGCCAAATAAGGGCCCAGCCCACAGATCGTCCACAACAATATTTAGTTCTTACGTCCTGCTGAGGAACCTTTTTCTACATTCTCCTCTATTTTGCTAAATCAAGGAATTATTTTTTAACTATGCAGCATGCAAATACAGTATTTTGTTCAATTGTGTATTTGAATCTGCCTTTCTTTTTTAGGCTCAAAAATCTTGATGTGTGCAAAAGGCAAAAAAAACATACATAGGCTAAAATGTTAGTGTTAGATCAGAACAATATGTTTTAGCAGACTTAACAACATGGCTTATTTAATTAAAACACAAAATTCTAATAATACCATTAGAATTGCTCTACAGAAAAAGCAAAAAACCCCAAAAGCCACAAAATCACAAACAAACAAAACCAAGAAAAACCCCACCTTTCCTGGAATTTACTTTTATGGTGTAGTGCTCACCCTTTTTGTATCCCTTTCCACCATGTGGAAAGGGTGTGTGTGATAGTTTCAGTCTTCCTAGAGAAAGTAGAGGAGAATAGGAGGGGATAGCAATAAGCACACTGAGGTCTTTGCTGGAAACAGTATGAAGATCATGACAAGGATTTTTTTCTCTTTGATCTTCCACTTGGGGCTACTTTTGTTCAGGTTTTGTTTTGGTTTCTTTATTTTTTGGCATAACCCCTGTTTCTCTCTCAGGCTCTCATCTAAAGCCACAGAATGGCACAAAGGCCTCCCCCAGCCTCAGCTCTGCACCCAAGCTGCTGTGTGTCACCTGCTGACCCCTGCCTTAGCCAGGACAGTGCCACTGGGGATCATAAGAAAAGCTAAAACTGGAGAGCCCACAGGTATTGCCCCTTTCAGCAGCTGTCAAACCAGCCCAAACCCAGTTGTAGCCACAGCAAACCTAGATGAAACCTAGGACCCACAAAGGTCTGCAACTTTTTGCTAGTTATGGCAAAAATCACATTTAGTGAGCTACAAGTGCTTGCTGTCTCTTGAGAGCAGACATTGTATCTTCTGCATTTAGATTGTGTCTAACCCATTTTAGATATGTTGTGGTTTCACCAGGAGGCTTGTGCAGGACACCTGGAGCTGACCATGCCAGAGGTGGAAACACAGCCCCATGTTAGGCTTCAGCGAGGGGTGTCCTGGTTTAGGCACAGCACTTCAAACCACAAGCCACTCCTTCTCTCCCCACCTCTCCAGGACTCCAAAGGCAGAGATCCCAGGCTGAGATGAGAACAATTTACTGGAAACAGCAATGAGATAAGAAAAACAAACAGTGGCTGCAACAATATTGGCAATAAAATGTATAAAAGAGGGTGATTTTACAAGCAAAATGTTCACAAGCCCGGATAAATGAAAACTAGTTGTGGACAGACATTCTGTGCTCCACGCTTTCTTCTCCAACTGTGAACCAGCCCCACCTTCTTCTTGGAAGAAGACTCCCTTACTCCCTTCCCCCGAGCAGTGACCTGAGGTTGTACAGGATAACAACCCAGAGGAGCCTACACTGCTTCAGGCTCCACCCTCTCACAGGTTCTGCAAGAAAATCAACTCCATCCTGCATGAAAACCTGGACAAGGTATTACCACAATTTGGGAAAATATTAATCCTTGAAAAACATGTATGTTTTCCTGAGAAATGGTTATAATGTTGAGGGTGAAGGAAAAGGAAATAACTACTGATTAATCTGACACCAAAAGAAAGCAGCATATAGCATTCGAAAATGTGTGATATGATAAGAAAAACATAGGATATTCTCACCAAACATATTCAGAAGAGAAAGTTTTCCATGAGAAAAGCTATAGACTAACACATGTCCCTTTTATTTCTGCCATATTGTAGCTGAAAGGAGACCCAATATGCTTCAGTTAAACGAGGCAGATTAAATTTGTAGAGTGAAACATCAGAAATCAAAAACAATGTAAACGCAGTAAAACTAACACTCTTAAACTTACTGAAATTAGATTAAATATATCCTTTAACTATCCAGGTATCCAGAATATTTGTCCTTATTTTTAAAAAAGATATAATTCTTTTGTTAAAATTCAGACTTTTTATAATGTAATACTTTTTAATATGTATATTCCTTTTGTAAATAAATATTTTAGACCAGCTGGCGTTTTCCATTCTAAACTTGCAGGAGGGCACTCATGTCTCCGGATCTGTGTACCCTTCCAGCTGTATTTGTTGATCCAGTAAAAGATGCTGTCTCTTTCTATGAAGCTTTTCTTGCTTGTGTCCTTAAAACACCTCAGCTATAACAAAACTACCATTAAATTATGATGGATTATTTCACTGCTCCTGTCAGTGTCCTTATTTTTTTGTTTTAAAATAAAGAGAAGATAGACCAAGGGCAAAGAACTTTTGATCCTAAACTGGGAACTCCAGGCAGCCAGTGCAACATACAAACTAGGAAAATATTTTGAGCTGGTTCAGGGAGAATACAAAACACAGAAGCCTACTTGAACCTGTTTCTGTTCATGCTCAGCATCCTGAGGGTGTAGTCTTTGATTAATTTCAGCTAATGCAAATTTATCCCCAGCTATACACTCAATTCTTTATATGGTAGGCTAGTCCACCCTATTTATAGAGGAATTAGGAGAGAATGATATTTCTTTCAGAGCATGCTGAAGTTGTGGCCCTTTTCAGACTGTGACTGTATTTAGTTAATATGAGGTATAGCTGAGGATTGAGAAAAAGCACTGGTGCATTCCTGATAGCTTTTTAAACATGGAATAAAGCAATTTGCATCTGAGTTGTTTTATAATAACTGTATTCATACAGATATAAAGAAGCCTTACTTTTTGGCATTTGCACTGATTCTGTTCACAAACTAAAACTTGTAATTTATTACTCTACAATTATTGATGTGTAAGATTCCAGCCTGAAGATCTTAAATAGCTCACATCTTAGAAATTTTTCTTTTTTCCTATACCTGTTACAACAGCTGAACTTGTCCAAGGCAGCCCTGCTAACACTTTCAAAACATCACAAAAGAACTGGAAAAGTTCCTTTCCTACATGGGGTCACAAAATTCCAAAGCCACAGGCCTTCTGGCTTTCAGAGGTGGGTGCATCATTTAAAGAAGAAAGCAGCTGATGTAACTCACTCATCATGACTTCTCTTGGCATGCGCCACCTCACCTTTTACTTGTGATTATGTGGCATCTTTCTGGCAACTGCAGCAAGGGAAACAAATATAAATGCATTTGTGTATTTTTAGTTGTCTAGAATGCAATGATTGCGCTGTCACTTTTGCGCCGCATTTTGTCTCCCACGCCCATCTGTTCTGTTCCTCTGCTGCATCCTCTACATCCTTCTTTGTTCCCTGATTCTCTCACTACCTCTTCGCTTCAGGGAACCAGGACCAAGGATGGGTTCTACCATCTGACCTATAAATTCTCCACAGACCACTCTCAAATGGTGTACAAAATACAACCTAAGGACTGTAGTTCTTTTTATCTCTAATTCCTCAGGTTATTCCAAAGCTTCCTGATTTGATCTTAGAGGTTTTAGCAGAATTTTAATTTTCCTCCAGAGAAATATACTTGGTTCACAAATCTGTAGCACTTACACTGATAATCTGGTGAATTGTTTAAGTCCACTTCATGCATTCACCTATAAACACCTTCAAAGAAGGAAGGCTCATGCCTCAGTTTGATAGGAGATTCCAGATCAGAGGAAACTAACACTGTTAATGTGTTGTGGTATCTTTATTTTCTTCTTTCAATGAATTTTAACTGGAGTCCTGAACCAAGGCTATTGAACCAGGTGTTCTGAGAATATTTGAATTTTAGACATCTTTATTCTTTAGATAGTAGTCACAGTATATTCCATTGTCCCACAACTCTTACTAGTTTGCAGCTGTAAGCTAATCACCTTTACTATCAAAACCAACTTGTGTAATTTCTTTTTCTTGTAGAAAATTGAATAATCTCCAATAAGACTAAATCTGCATACAATTATGTTATGCACTTTTTAAAACTTTTTTCCCAAAAGGCTCAGGCACTTAAATATTTGTTCCTTAACATCTTGGTTGGTAAATTGAAAAGATTTGTGCCCTAGCTAACTAAATTCAGACGTTTTTTCAGTCTGTATTCTCATCATTGTAACGATTTCAATGCCACCATCATATTTTCAGTTATATGCTTTGGGAAAAAGAATTTAAAACTTTTGCTTTCATTTTCATCAAAGAAGATGCACAAGCTGGGAGAACATCTGCATAGCATCAGATGTTTTGTGAAAAAAACAGTATTCTGTTTGTAGCTTGATGCATACTCTTTTCCCCTGTCTTCTTCAACCAACAAAAAAAAAAATATTGGCACTTTACACTCCTTCAGCGTTGAGTTATTTTGGAGTAGCAATATATTTGTGATGTGTACTTGGATAATAGCTGGAGATTTGATGTGACAATCACTCAAACATTGTGTCTCAGGCAAAAATTTTTTTAGTAATTTCTAATGATTAGATGTAATCATCTGAGTATTGAAATGACAGCTCTGAATATTTCAGGCAAGAAGAGGGGAAAGCAGGGTAGAAAGATGACTTAATTCATGCAGAGAGAGCAATAGCAGATATTACTGACTCATTTTCTTTCTGCTGAGAAGCAGCTTTATATAAAGTGAGAAACACTCCTCAGATCGTTGTGCCTTCTTAGGTGTGTGCACAAATGCATGTGTTTTCCTGCTTATGCATATACCCATATATGGTAGCAAAAACCACCATTACAAATAAGTCTGCCCATTTCTTTCCATATCACCCTTATTTCTGATACAAGCCCCTCAGAACATCCTTGAGTGGCTAATTTGGAAGACTGGTTTACTCTTTTACACTGAGCTATATGTGCAGTGTGGTACATGATAACACATCGCTCTTGAGGCCCGATGGTATTCTTTTGTTACAGGTAAATGAAAATGTGTTTTATTAATCCTGCAGAAATTTTGCACCAGAAGCATTTTCATGATAGGTGAGGTTATAGAAAATAGGACTTCAAAACAGGACTGCTAATTTGGTTTCCAATGCAGAAAGGTCTTTCTTGAACCTAGTGAACTCCATTTTGAAGAATGAGCCATCAGATAGTTCTTCTGCAGTGGTTTCACACTCTTCTGGTTTCTATTTTTTTTTTTTCTCCTGAAGAAAACCAGCAAATTCATCTTACTATCATTACTCATCCATTACACTACGTTTTTACACCTCCATCTTAGTAGAATGGAAGTATTATTTTCCTGAGTGTTTAAGCCCCAAACTGCGTCCTTAATAACATAATTATAATTAAAAAACATAAAAACCTGAAACCTGAAACCTTGTTAAGCTGATACACTGAAAGTACAATAGAAACAATAACTGACTTACAGAGCATCAGCTGTAATGATGAGTTTCTTCTTTACCCTTGTGTCTCCTTGCAGTTAATAGGTTTTTGAGAACTCCAGTTTTTCAGTTATACTTCCAAGGAAATTTGTCCAGCAGGCCACAGTGTTCAAGGCTACACTTTGCTGGAGTAAATATATAAAAGAAAAAAGCATCTTTAAAAAGATGTATTATGTGCAGTCTTTAACAGGAAAATGGTTTGCCTTTAAAAAGACATTCCATGTTCTATCTATAGTTGTTTATGTGAATATACTTGCAAGTAAGCCAAAGGGCTGAAAGTCCAAAGGACCTCAATTTATTGAAGGAGTTCTTTTACCAAGGAGAGGACATGATTAGATTCACAACTGAGCCCACCATTTAATAGATTTCCATGAGACTGTGCAATGCACAGGTTACCAGCCAAGTGTGCAGCAGAATGGCAGGTGGCTCTACTCACTCCAACAAAATAAGGGGTTGCATTGAAAAGTCTTTGAAAATTTGGCCATTTGGTTTTAAGGGAATGTGTTTACTTGTTTGTTTTGGCAATCAGCTGAAACTGTGGGGAAGAAAAAGATTGTGCAGAGTATTTTTTCTTACATGTCAGGTCTGTATTTTAGCAAGAGATAAGAAAATATGTATGCTTGCTTCACTGTATTTAACGTTTTAGCCCAGCTCTGTTTTGTCTGGCCTTGGGGAATAAGAAAAAGGATCTGCCTTTGACAGAGTAAGATTAGTGTGTTCTGTTGTTGTGTTCTGTGTTCTTGCATATTTAAACTTGAAGCCTAAGTGATTGACAAAGAGAAAGGAATCTAAGATCCAGTTATAATAGAAAATATTTCAAGCAGAAATTATTAGCAAAGGGCGGTTTTAAAATATGTTTTGGTAACTAGAAGAACAATATCCAATTTCTCTAGATATCATTCACTTATATTTTTTCCAGAAACTTGGCAACACAAAGTATTTTCTTATTTAGTAGTGGTGGTCTTTGAGTTTATTTTGATCAGCTTTCTGAAAGAGCTTTATAGTGAGAGTTGTAAAATAAATTAGTAGTAGAACTGAAATTATGGAAATACTTTAATGGGTCTTCAGGCTATCAAAATGATAGAGAGCTGTATGTTATTCTTCTTGTTTTAAAACTCATTAACCTATTGATTTCTGGTCTGGATGACTCAACCATATCACTGCATTGATTTGATTATGTAATTTACAAAGAATTCAGTGTCCTTTTTAAAAAACATTATGGTGAAGCTTATCAGAGGATTCTTATAATTAAGGAATGCACTTTTCCTAGGCACAGTCTGGACACAGAGTGGACCATTTAAACCTAGCAATTCCTCCTAAAGCTAATTTAATTTGAGAAGTCAGGATTATGATCTATGCCAACGGACAACCCTCAAGTTTGTGTTAAACAGACTTTTGCATCATACCTGAAGTCAGAAGTCAAAAGTCAGAGAATTTCCTGTAGAAGAGTCAGGTTGCTGGGGGGGATGGATCATCATTTGAAAGAGGACAGCTGCTTTCTGGTAGTAATATACATGTGCATTTGTGTGATACAAGATACACTTTCACATATGTGTGGGAGTATATTTACAAACTCACTGGAAAAGTAAATGTGACAAGAATAGAGTATGTTTCCTATGGATAGCTGTATTGGAGTGGGGTTTAGTTTTGTCTAACAAGAAGAAAATGCCAAGAGAAGTTTTGTCTTAAGAGTGCTTGTGCAGCTAGCCAGAGGTCACTGCTATCCACCAGGACTGGAACCACTTACTGAAGAGATTGCTCATCTAATGCAGAAGGTCCTGCCTTACCCTTCCCTGGACAATGCCAGTATGTCTGACCTAAAAGTAGCCCTCATTTTATTTTATCTAAAGCATTTTACCAGAGGGAACTTTTCCTACTGTAGCCTGCTCAGTTTGGAAGCCTATCAGATGATCTATCACCACAACTCAAACTCCAGGTTCAAAGGTCATTCTTTGGAGTGCACCTGAATTGAAAAAGGCTTTCTTTCTAAAGAAATAGGGACATCAAGAAAGAAAGATGGTTGAAATGTGTTACACTGAGGCAGCAGTGTAATACATGTATTTAAAGTGGACTGCAGATTATGGGTTCAGGTCCTTTTGTTAAGATAATGAATGCCAGCATAAAATTTACAGCAAAATGGTATAACCTGGTTTGTAAACCCATTCTGTATCTTAAATTCTTTGGCTACATATCAGGGATGATGTCTTCTCTGTATTTTTCTGCCCAGTTCCTTACAGATTTGAGATTTCTGTGATCCCACACCAATTAGAGTCTTTCCAGAAGGTTTTAAACAAGTTGGCCAGATTTACACACTTTTTTCCAGAGGGGAAGATGCACCATGGATGACTCACTTCTACCAATGGTGTAGATATTGAGAAATTACCTAGTGGAGAGAGTTTCTTGGTCCCCGTGTTAAAGGAAAAGATAAAGTATGAATTCCTGAACCCTGATTTGATTTTCACTTGGGAGAGAAGTTCTAGGTGCATCTAAATAAGATAAAACTTTTGTCATTTTATTCTTGTTAGACAAAACTAAACCGCACTCCAATACAGATTTCCATAGGATACACACTCTATTCTTGTCACAGAACATTTTTGTTCAGACTTTGTTCAGATAAATTTGCAGTGGTTTGAGAAGTAAATACATTTCACTGCCTTCCATTTCTGCAAAAACAGGATATGAAACATAATTTTTTTCTATCATGTGGAAGAGGAAGAAGTAGAAATTACACCTCTCAGACTGCAAAATAACAATATGCCTGTTGGACCAAGTTGGCAGCAGCACCTTAGGTCTTCCTAAAAATCCCAAGTAGAATTAAAATAAGAATTTAAGCTGTCAGGTTTTTCTATTTGCAAGGAGCGTGCACTTGAGGCATGGTCACAAGAGTAAGATGGCTGAATAGGTAGACTGTCAAAACAAAGCCATGTTTTGATGATCTCTGTCTTCCAGGCATGACAACCCTGACCCTCTGGGTTTTAGGGGTGGCAGTAGGACAAACCAGTGCTGTGATAGTCCTTCTCCAGTCAGACAAACAGTGAATTTATCTCCAGAGGCTGACAGAGAATTTGTTCATGGGTCTTTTGGGTGTTTTTTTTTTTTTGCTTTTCCACTTTCTGCTGTGAATTCTAAGCAGAAACATGAGTAGAGAAGTACTCCACTCTTTAGTTTCTCAGTTACAGTTTCACACTTGGAGAATACTATGACAAGTTTGTACTTCGGCATGAAAGTACCAGGATCACAGAATTTACTGTAAATATGTTTGGTTAAAGCTCTTTGCTGTAGATGCACAAAAGGGAAAAAAAAAAAAAAGTCTCCTGTGATTTTTAGGAGTTTATTTTCTCTTCTATTTTCACAGGCATGCATTTGAAAGTTCAAACTGCCACTGAATGCAGCCAAACTGTCAAGGCATGTGTCTAACATTACACAGCTCAAATTTGATACTCTTGGGCAACTTGGGGCTCTAATTATACACTGACCTAAATGTTTCAAAAGTGATTTTGGATGTTTCTCCTGGGTTGCACAATTTGAGCCTGTTTAAAGACTCCAAATCTTTATAGGTTTAAAATGCCTTTTGTATGTAATTATCTGGAAATTTTTAAGAAAAGATGAATTGGGAGGAATAAGGACTTACTCAGTCCTGCCATTCTGAAATATATAGTGGTTGGAAGTCATCCTAATTTCTTATAATATAATATAATAATATAATATAAAATATAATATAATAATATAATATAATATAATATAATATAATATAATATAATATAATATAATGTNATATTATATAATATTATATTATATAATATTATATAATATAATTATTATAATAATAGTAATATAAATATAAATATCATCTGGGGCAAATTTCTAGAAGTCTTTCACCAAAGTCAGTAGTTAGGCTGAACTGCTACAGCAAGAAAACATCTTATGATTGCAAGGTGCTGAGGGTGACCTAAACCAGGAATGATACACTGTTTTATGAACTTCCAACCAAACGAGTTTTACAAGTCTGTGTAGGGGAAACGAATACAACAAACCCCAAATAAACATTGACTAAGTACCTTAAAAGACCTGCAAACTCAAAATTAAATTCCTTCCCTTGGGGTTTTCATTCCATATGAAAGTTGTAATCATAAATATGACATACTATATTTATTACATTTACTATATTTATTACATTCCAAATTTTAGCAAAAGATTGGCTTTCAAAAAAAAAAGTTATTTTTCTCTGTTGGAATTGCACAAAAGCAATTTGAACTACAACTTAAAACCAAAAAAAAAAAACCACCTTTGGCCTGAAAAAGAGAACTTTATACCCTAAAATAACTTGCAAAAAATAAGAGTAACTGGAGAAGAGCATAGCTATGATGAAATTCAGAGGTTCAGCAAATGCCCCTTTAATATTCACCCATTTTTATAGCACTTTTCCAGGGAGAAAAAAAAAGGAAGGCGTACTTCATCAGCCACTTTGTGTTGCTCTATTCAGCAGATAAATTAAATGGTGCATGTTAGATGGTATTATTTCTTCAAATACATATCTTGACTATGTTATTTGATCTTGGTCTAATGTAATCACTTCTGATTAAAGATATTGCTATCATCTGTTATGCTTGTAATTAATTAATCACCATTTAATTCATTTCCTATTGTAATACATCAGATGCTATCATGTGATACCTTGTAGTGCCATTTTCTGTTAAATGGATCTGGTGTTAGGAGCTGAAAGTTATCCTTTAAGGATCCCACCATTGGAGGTTGTCTCTAAAGAGTTTTAATTCTCTACAGAGCTGTGCTGCAGATGATTCAATCAGCTCTGCTTCATGTTTATGATATTAATTATTTCACATGGAAGATTTTCTAATTCACTTTCCATATGGAAGTTTTGCTGTCAGCAAGAGTCTTGTTACTGATTTTAGTAGAGATTGGATCCTCCTCATCCAGTTTACATGTATTCACATGAATAACTAGCCAAGCAAAACTGTCTGTCAGCTTATAGAACTCCATAATGTTACATTTACTGACAGAAGTGTTTGTGAGATCTGAGGTTCAGCAAGTACCAAAATTAATTAAAAAGAGCTATTAATAGCATGTGTTGAATTCTCCTTTTTTTCTTCATGTTTCTATTTTTCGGTGGATTTTTTAATGCAATTCCTTCATATTTTCCTTCATATTTAATGGCATTAGTATTCACCTGGTTATATTTCACAGATGCCTCTGTCTCCATCACAAACACAGGGTTTTTTGTTTTGTTTTTTTTTTGCATGAGTAGATATTTCTTATTTTTCTTTTGGTCTCTTTGAAAAAAAAAAAAACAAAAAACATTTGGATGATGTATTTGACAATTTCTTCATGTACTTAGATCATAGAATAGATCTAAGAGATCTAATAGATCTAATGGTTTGGATTGGAAAGGACCTTAATGTTCTTCTAGTTCCAACTCCCTTCATACTTAGTTAAAGACTGTAATGTATAGGTAATTCTTAATTAAACCACTGAAAATGCTTTTTCCTACTAGAAAAAAGATTTGGCCAAATGAGTTGTAGGAGGGGATGTTACCCAGAGGACTCTTCCTAAGTGCCTGTTTTACATTATTTATTATTCAAAAAGGATAGGCAGGATGTTTACCTGATTTACAATAACAAACAGAGGTTGTCTCTCTGTCCTGATAATGACTGCATTTAGTAATACTAGAGCATTAGAAACAGAGGATATATACATTATCTTCTGGAAAAGTATGTATTTGTCAACTGAACTCTGAATCTGTACAAGTGAAAGAAAAGCAACTTTTTTTCTGGAGACAACTTTGTTTCTATGCACTCTAGGTGTCTGTAACAAGGAAGCTGAGTTCATATGCACACACACCAGAATAAATTCTTATGTCCTTTGATATTTCATACCAGCGTATGACTATTCACATAACAATTCCTATTCAAGATAGTAAACCAATTTTCTTGCTATAATATAATATTATTTAATTCAGTGTAATATTTTAAAAAAATCAATTGTCATTTTCTTTAATTGTATGTATGCACTATATTACATTTTATTCAACTATATACACAAAGCAGAAAATAGATTACAATGGAGTTACATCACTTAATAGATTTAAAATATTTAATTTGTTTTTAGAGGAAATATGATACCCTGGTCAGTGCTCAGATGTGCTTATTTTAAAGCACATGCTTTTATCCTCTGAAGCCAATGCAATGTCTCCTCTAAATGAGCCTTTTGCAGACTGACTCAGCTAACATAAAATAACAATCCTGATCATCTCATATGAAAAGCTTGTTGAACTAATATTTTTGCCAAATTTTGATTAAATCTTAATAAATACTGCACATGTCTAGATATAATTCAGAAGAGTAATTTATATTTTGTTACAGGTCTGGATATTGGTAGCTGGTAGAATAATTTTCCTAAAGATTAGGAATGTACGCACAATTTATCAATATTTCTATTCCAGCAATGGGATAGAAACATGCTTGGGGTTTTTTACTTACACACTTACAACATGTAGCTCTAGGAAGCTGTTATCTGAACACTTTAGTGTGTCAGCTTCCCGACAGGGGGGTTTTAAAAATTCAGAGATATTCTCATGTCATCACTTCAGACAAACTAAAATGCTTGAAAACTATAAACTCATCATCTATGGACTACTTTATTTTTGTTGATAAGCTATCTAAAATCCATTATTTCACATATGCAGTAGAGTATAAATTTCCAAAACATAGGCAAAACTTCAAGATAATGTGTTTCTAATACTTTTCCTTATCAGTCCTCCCATTCACAGCTATGCATAATTCCCAAGGACAACAAAGGGTACTGGATATGTGTTTACTAAAGGGATATAAAGTAATGCCCAACTACAGTATTAAGCATTAAGAAATGAAGTCTTGAATCTTCTTCTACTGTAAAGCTTAATACACAAATTCAATTTCAGCACAAAGCACAAAACATGGTGTTATCATGGACATGTGGGTACTTTACAAAACCAAGGCAATGTAATAAAAAAAGCACCACAGTAAGTAAAAATTATATTTTACTATGTAACTTTAATTTCTCAAACAGGTTGAAACATTTTAAAAAATATGATAATTACACTGACAGCTTAACAGATCTATAAATCCACATACAAGTATTCACACTTCAGCATCATTTGGATCTTACCTGGCAAGTATGAAGCATTGCACTTTGGGTACTCTGGGGAGCTGTGCTGAATGCCAAGAAATCATAGCAAAACATTAAGTGCCAGAAGAAAAATCGACATACAGGTAATATAGCAAGAATTTGGTCTTCTGTCCTCTACTGTTAATTCTCAGGGTGTTTTTTCTTTCCATTTACCTATACAGCTTAGCCTAGATTTACTCCAGTGTATGATTGATGTATTTATTATATTAAAAAGCCATGGCTGCTGTTATGGTTAAAGTGGTATACTCTACTGCAATAATCATAACCCAGTGAAAAATGCAGAGTATGTAGGTGTGCCCATCTTCTGCTCTTTACTTGGGTGGAAAAGGACATGGGGATGCAGTAAAGAAGTATTCATCTATTTTTGGCATAATTCTCTAACATTTCAGGGAGCTGAGAAATCAGGACCTCCTGTGATCTACAGCTCATGGCTGGTGCCAAGACTTGTTGGCCAAAACTGAATACAGAAAAAGATTAAAATAACTGGTAGCTGCAAAATATTCTTTATTGCTGTATTAATAATTTGGCTTAGGCCAAGGAGCCTGTGTGTTGCAGCAATCTCAGCCAAAGAGAAAAAAAATATATAAATACTATATTAGAGATCTTCTTTTTAGTTGAGTCACATGTTGAAACTGTCTACCAGCCATGAACAGGGTAAATATTTTGGGACAGTTCAGGCTCGGAAAGTAGAGAAGTCACCCCAGTTCTCCATTCCCAGCATCTTTAACAACTACTCTGCCAGGCTTGTGCTGCCCCTGTAAAGACAAGCACCATTATCTCTGCACCTCCTCTTCCAGAGGAACCAGCTCTGGAAGTCAGGTGCAGCCTAGAAAGGGGAATCAGTCATTTGGAGCAGAAGAACTGGAAAGGAGACAAAAGCAATGAGTTTCACAAACAAAATGGTAGAATGCCAAGCTGAATTGTCTTACCATGAAGAGCATAATTGTCCATGTGAGACAATTTCTTAGTAACCTTTCAATGATTTTCTAAAGCTGATCAGTTATCAGAAGGAATTTGATACAAATATATCAAATATTCATAATCAAAGATGTTTAATATTATTTGATTTTATTTACTTAAGAGGTGAACTTACACATGTATGAATTTGCATCTTCTCTTCTCCAGACATGCCTGTCTGTGGTTTCAGTGATATGCAAATTCTTTTTGACTGTCTCTTTTCTCTGTTAGTAGGTCTTTGTTACAAGTGCCAGCCCACTAAGAGAGCTAAGGAGCTCTTGGAGAGCAAAGGAGATCACAACCAGAGCTAAGGAGGATGTTTTTCTGGGATGGGAATCAAACTGAGTGGATCCTACTTTAAAAAAAAAAAAAAAAAGAGCACTATCATATACTTGCTGAAATACACTCTTGATAAGGGACCAGTATTCTTCAGGAAACACCTGTGCAGGTGCAGGCAGGGATATAGCTCCCCAAAAGGCTGCAGTAAATCTGATAACAAAATTACTATATATTCTTCTCCCACATACTCTTCTTCATCCTTTACAGGACTAAAAAACATAATTGCACACGTCTCTATCTAAATGCATTATGAAAATATTATGAAAAAGTAATTCAGCTGAGTTAACAGGGTCCACATAAAATAAGAAAAGTTCACCCTCTCAAAGAAACCAGATATTTTATTAATGTATTTTTACATTACATTAAATACATTACATTATGACAAAAGTCTTGTCAATCCACATAGGTATAATAATTAAATAAACTGTTTCATGTCCCAGTAATATCTCTAAGTTAGAGCCTGCAATTTATGACATCTTTCTCAGCCTTCCCTCTGGGATCACACTTAACCATGCACTATATGTTGTACATAGAGTTAGTCTTTTACTTATTTTTAGGTATCTGCTATTTCTTTCCTTTTAAAGGCCTCTAAACCTAAAATAATTCTCCTCACCTGACAAAGAGAACTGAAATAGATATTTAACCCAGCCAAAACAGCTAACAGCCTGAACAAAGCTTTCAGCACCTTTGAGATGTTGGAGATAGGAAAAGAAGACCTGAGCAGGAGAGTCTAACACACCTAAGCTGTAATGTCAAGCTTTTTCACTCATGAAGTGTGAGGGTCACATTCCCTTCCTTCTACCATAAGGAAACCAGACAGATGCATCAATCTAGCAAACCCACAGCAAGTTATAGAAGCAACCATGCACGCCCAAGAGCATCTGCTGGATTTTATCTTTTCCAAGCAAGGCCCTTCCCACCACTTAAGGCTTGGTACAACCCAGTTCCATATTACCTTCTTAAACAAGCTTAATTTTGCCCTGGACTAGACCAGGTGTGTTCTGAACAAATGTGTCACTATACAATGCCCTTAAAACACACAGAAGTGTTTTATTAACCACAAAATTTTATTAACAAATATTAATAACATTAATAAATTGATAGTTATTATTTATATCATATAAAATATATCCTATACATTCCTGCTGTGGAAAAAAGTCCCTGAAGACTAAACTTTTAAAGTGCCTTGGCATTTAGGTTATTTTCCAATGCACAGAACTGTTTCTTAGTTGATCAGAGACTTTAGCGTTTGCACTCTACTGCAGGTCCTGATGGCATAACAGCAGTTTGTAAGATGGCACCCAAATAACATTGCTCTTCCTCCAAAAAGCATTCGTAATTCCTACTCTGTGTGTGTATGTGTATGCTTTCAAAATTTCCCCCCCTGCACTTTTTTTTTTAAAGTGCCTTCAAGGGGTATTTCATTGTGATTGTGATTATCATTGCTTAATAATAACTTTTAGCCTAAAACTGACTTTGTTGGGTGAATTTAACAGTGCCTGTAGCATGCCTGGTGTGGGTAGAAACACACATGGAACAGCATAAGAGTGAGTGTGCACAGAGTGACCCCTAAGCTCTCAAGCCCTGGTGAAGTGAAGTGTAGGGACTTTCAGAGCAACAAGTTTCGTGTGAAACTTTCTTCTCAGTGTCCCTCCATAGCCTTATCTGTCATGATATCTCTGACCTCTTTTTGCACCATCCTCTGGTAATGAGTCCTGGGACTTAATTACACATCCTGTGGAACACTTCTCTCTGGTTTACACCAGCTGGCTGATCTTTTCATTTTCTACTCCTGCATACTTTTATTGTGAGAAGAAAAAGAATGAGGAGTGATTAATCACTCTTCCATATTGTTCATATTAATGAGTGTATTTATATGAATGTGCATAAAAATAAATTTTAACCATGCCTTCCAATTTTTTACAAACAGAAGAATATTAATCTATTCAATCTCTCCTTTTGTAGAAGCAGCATCACTCCCAGGATCAAGGAGCTTTAGTCAGTTATAGTTTCATTTGCATTGTACTGTTTACTGTATAATTTAACAGAGTATACTTAGTTACAATTTTACTGTATTCTGGGTGAGCTGTAGAAAAGGACAAGAGAATTAAAATGCATGCAGTGTCAAAAACATTTAGCATGGATTAGATCAATGCCACAACTAGTTTTGTTGTTGGTTTTTGTTTTTTCTTTTTCTATGTATACCTCCCTCTTGCCAAGAAAAGGACATTTGCTTGTTCAAAAAATAAAAAGTCTACTCATGGAACATACAGACTTAAGTCCTGTTAAAAAGAACTCACCAGAAAAATGAGAATAGACGTCAACCTCTCTTTCTCTCCCTTTTTGAGAGGCCTACTTACCTTTCAGAAAAAAACCAAACAAAAACAAACAAAAAAAAACCCAAACAAAACAAAACAAAACAAAAACAAACAAACCAAGCAATTTTCTGTTGATTCTAGGTGTAACTTTAACACAGCATGAGAAACCATATTGATCCCAATTTTTTCACAATAGGTTCCTTTCCTTCAATTTATTTATAGGTGATGGGTGGGGAAAAATATTTTGCAAGTAGGAAAGTGTGGAGGATTTTCCTTTTACAAGTTATACACCAGCTTGTCATCTGCTAGCTCTCGTTACAGAAGAAAATGTGGTTGATCTGAATAAAATTTTAAAAAAATTTTCAGGGTATAGCCAGTTACTTGTCCTGCCATTAACCCATCTTCCACTTCATCCTCATCAGAGACTTTCCATACATTTATATATCACTTCTTCCCTGTTCTTTCTTGCAGAATTACTTTAACCAAAACACCTGCTATTACAAATGAGCATAGCTATGCTGACTTGGGGGTCTTCTTCACTGTCCAGACTCTTGTGTTCTTATAACAGAATATTCCATTTTCTGCTATCAGAGAGACATTTAGAGGAGCTGTGACCTCTTTGATCCATGACTTTATGCCTTTGCATTTGTGGCACTGAATATATTGGCTTTTACTGCCAGCATGTCACATTGCACTGCATATCTAATATGTTGCTTACAGAATCTCTTCCAGTGTTACTGCTTC
Source organism: Rhipidura dahli (assembly GCA_013399225.1). Taxonomy (NCBI): domain Eukaryota; kingdom Metazoa; phylum Chordata; class Aves; order Passeriformes; family Rhipiduridae; genus Rhipidura; species Rhipidura dahli. The sequence continues at coordinate 219,803 of VXAC01008719.1, read as the reverse complement.
TGTGGATTCCCCCTCATTGATTCACACTGCTCTAGATTTAATGTATTAGTATGCTTTTTGTGAGTAGTGGCTTACTTTGTTATTTCCTGCCCACATTTCTCCCTAGGGCTTTTGCATTATGTTTCTGTCCTCACTAGTATTTGTGACTCTTCCTAATTTAGTATCATTTGTGCATTTCATTAACATGCTGTTTATTCTTTCTTCCAGATTGCTAATGAAGATGTTAAATAGGAACAATCCTGAATCTGCACCCTTCATTACCCTACTAGATATTTTTCCCCTAGTCACTATAATAAACTTTTGTTTATAGTCTTTCAGCCAATTTTAACCCACATGCTCCTATAAAATCCATGGCAATTCATTTTCCACTTATGACTGCAAAAATCCACTGCAGGGAAAATTTCAAGAACATATAGATACAACCTTGATCCTCTGAAAGTCATGAGGATTGCTGAAAAAAAATCCCATCGGTAACCCAGGATTTTCTATATATCACTTACATGTCAAGGAAGAGAAGATTTAAGGAATCAAAATGAGAGTGGAGTTTGGGACTATGTGTGTTGATCCTGCTGTATTCCTCCTGTATGTACAGCTACATTCAAAGTTATTATTGATACATTTTCTGAATTGTATGACAAAAGCTCCATCTTCAATGCAATAGATTTCTTTCTTCACATGCAAAGACATAATGAAACTAATAGTTTCTGTTTAAATTTTAGTCATTATCACGTACAATAGGTTAATAACTAGATATCAATTTGCTAAAAATAGTATTTAGCTTTATTATTGCATGGAAGCAAAATGTATTAAAAATATTCTTGTTTGTTTTTTAGCTGATACTTGCCATTTGGAGCCATGTGAGCTAGGTGAGAGAAACAGATGTACTGTGGTTTGAAGCTCTGTGAGAAGATTTTCACACAGACTACAGTTCACATTCCAGACTGAAACAAACTTAATTGTGCTCACTGGTTCAGATTGTTTCTTTGTTTATAGAGCAGTGCCCTCATTGATTTCAAGCTCAATATAACAGCAATGTTTAGGCTTGTGTACAGTGCTGGGATGCACAGGATCCTTTATGAAAATAGAGTACCTCAAATTTATAAGACACTGATGATGGACTTGAAAAGGAATGGAGTTGTTTCAATACAGTCTTTAGCTTTACATGATTGCTTCTATGCAATTAAGCAGTCCATCTATTAAAAAAAAAAAAAAAGTCCATCCTAAAATAGCTTTTTGGTGTTTCAAAAGGTCATATATTAAAGAACTAATTGTTACAGATTTTAGATATTACAATGGACTTTTTTTGCATATTGATTTCTTTTTTTCTTCAGAATACAAGTGACTAATTCTCTTCATTCTGTCACAGATGTTTTCTGATTGTACCAGTTCAGTTGACATAGACATACTTCACTTCATCTTAGGTGTGAAAGACTTTCCTCAGGACTTTTACTGGTATTTCTTCATAGCATCACTTTTCTGTCTGATTGTTATTTGGCTCTGAGAGTCTCTCTGCTGAAGTCAATGTAGCAGATGTGTGTCACATTAGCAGCTCAGCTACAAATTTAGCTTTGAACTGCAGAGAGGGTCAGCAAGAAGAGTGAAATGCTCTCTTTGCTGATGTCCATGCTGACATGGCTAACCAGGCAGGAGTACTCATCACAGCTAATGTAGAGGCCTTGTATTTCTGTACAGCATTTTACAGTCCCAGTGGTGTTAGCTGAACACCAGAGAGGAAATCAGGTTTTTTGCAGTTGTTGGTCTTGTTGCTAAATCATTTGGTAGATCCTAATTTGATTTCTAATTTGGCCCTTTACATCCCTGAGCAACTCATGGAAACAAGGATAATCATGTATTGTGGTGCAGTTCTCATTGCTTTTAGTGCTAGAGAGCTTCCTGCATAACTGAACACATACTTCTGTGCCTTTTCAGTTTGCAATCTAAACCCCACAAACACCACAAAACCCCAGTTTGTGGCAGAGGCTGTTTCTCATGCACAAAATGAAAGCTTTCTTCAGCTTTGACTTTTTCACCTGGTCAGACTGCAAACTGTACAGTGCAAGGATTGCACTCTACATTGCAGTACCTGAGTGACTGTTCTGTGTTCTCAGATCTGTTGCCCTTAGCATGATACAAATAAGAATACTGAGATACTTTGGTGATCCTTCTTAGCAGGTTATCACATTTGAGTGGTAGAATCACTGGAACAATGTCCAAAGCATGAGACCATATATTAATTGTCTGTATGCAATATCAAATTTTTTTTTTGTTTTATTACTGAGATTTTTAACAGAGGAGTTTACAGAGGCAGCATATTTCTCACACCTGATTCCAAAAAAATTTTTTCTCTGATCAAATTCCTTTCACTCCAAATGCTCCAGTTCCCAAGAGTATGGTGGTTCTCCTTCTTACTGCATCCTCTGTGGACTACAGCAGGATGTACAGCAGTGTCTCATCTCTCTCCTTCCTCCCAGCTGGCAGCTGCAGTGAATTCCCAGTGTCTGAAGTTGTCCTCCCATTGAAGTCCATGATGGCACAACATCCTGCTCTTCACTGCAGGGGTAAGAAGGAAAGCAGCTATCTGTGCTCTGCAGCACAGCAGGGAAAAGCCTGGCTTGTGTTCATTTCCCATCCCTTCTCCACACCAGCTGTTTCGGGCCAGTGCTAGAGGGAGAACATGTTGCAGTCTTCCAGCAGGTACTGTCACTGTTGCATATGGCCCTTTGTGCTTTTGGAGGCTGAATCCCTCTGGGACTTGCCACAGATGTAAGTCCCTTCTGCACCATCTCCTTCAATGTATTGGTCACACTAAAAATGTTGCAGTCCAGTTCCAAGTGCAGAAGGCCATGAGGACATATATCTAGAGGAAATTAACTCAAGTTCATACAAAATATCTTTGCAAAGGAAAGTATTTTAATAATATTCTAGATAGGTTGCTTTATTTTTTCAGACACACAGATTTATTTTAGTCTCAAGAGGGGAACATTTTATTAACCTGGCAATGGTCTATCACAGTGGAATGGCATAAGTCTCATTTCTACATTAGTAAGTATAGGTGCACACATAGAGACATACTGTGAATCTATTCACACACCTGCCTATATTTGTGTGTGCATAGGTGTGGGTAAAAATTGTGATTTAGATCTGTGCTGGCCTGGGAATCTCCCTAACACATTCCATCTCACAATGCATCCATGTACTATAGAGTCATTCTCTGAAATAATCTGCCTTGGATGCACAACTTCCTGCAATAATTGCCAGGCAGATGGTGGTGGTAAATTAAGCAGTATTATTGGTAATAAAAGTTAGAAGCTTCAGATTTTCCAAATGGCATATTCATGTAAAGACTTTTCGAAACAACATCTTTAATGACAAAAACCAACATCCAATTTCATCTTTCCTCCATTTCCTGGAACATTTCAGTAGTATTTGTTCTGTCTTGTTCTATCTTTTGCTAGTGATTGCTGTGGTTGTATTGTTTTTAAATACTACCTACTTCCAAATAACTACTCTCTGTTTACTTATCACCACCAGCTCGCTCATCAATTGCTATCAATACCTATGCCTCAGAAAGGGAAAGCACATAAAGTTCCACACTTTAACAAAACATAATATAAAAACATTTGCAGAATAATGTAGGCAGAAATGCTTCTGGTTGCTATTACTTCCACTGCAAATAATGCCATCTGCTTATCATTATGCCCCAGTGCATGCTATCTTACATGTGGACAGAACTTGTAATGTGTTTCTGTCTCTGTAGGAAACAGCTTGAAAACCACACCCTGGAATAATGTCATGAAGAATACCCTCTTGGCTCTTTCCAATTAATTTCTCAGCAACAATTTACAATAGAAAGCTGTAGTTAAAAGGCAACAAATACTGACTTGACCTTTTAAATTGAAATTCCCATGTTTTACTTTTTCTGGAAGGAAGGAAGAGAGTTTTCACACAAATAAAACAGGAGCAGTAGCCAGCAATAAACCCAGAAGTTTCTGAAAAGAACAGGAAATATATGAGAAATTCTAACAAGTTCACACATTTAATGTTCATATGAATGCCAGGTCACAAATCTGCAAAAGTGTCACACATTTAGATGTTGCTTTTTCTGTTATTGTTCTTAGCTTTCACATAGACTGTGAATTAAATATCACAGTGAAGGTTTTTGTGTTTCCATACTTAGGAAAGTTTCATTCAATTTGTGATTCCAGTTCAATTATCTTTGTATTATGTAATATTCAAAATACCTTAAGATAGTGTGTGTGTGTGTTTTATGGCTAAACAGTCTATAAAATTGGTATGTTTGTGGACTTTCGTATCTGTCCTGTCACGTGTTGTGTCCTGGCATTTTAACAGCAGAGCTTTGACTTCTATATGAAATTCCTATTTCAAAAAGAGTCAGAAAAAGAGGCAGATCTCATAAAACCATATTCAGGACACAGAAAGCCTTTAAAATTTACAAAGAGTTGGGGTGGGGTTTTCCCAGTTCTTGCATGGAAAAAGAAAAAGGGAATTGAATGAAATGAAGGAAAAGGAAAAAAAAAGAGGGTGGTCAACTCTCCTACCAATCCACTGTCCTTGTTTACCAACAATTATATTTCCACATTAACAGACTCACTGTACAACTGACAGTAGTCATTTCTCACCAAACTGTGAAAAAAATTTGCTTTACCTGTTCAGACAAGATGAAAGGTATACAAGGAACTTAGATTAAATACTGAACGCCAGAGGTCTATCTTTGCTTTCTCTGGGAATCTTTCAATTTGATTCCACTTGAGATGAGGCAATGGTCAATGGTTCCTAGTGAATATTCATCACAGGCTTCAGAATGAATCAAACATATCTCTCATATGGTATATTTTATATTTAGAATGTCAGAAAACAGCCTGGAAGAATTCCTGCAGGCAACAATCAGCCTGCTCTGTATCTCTTTCTAATTTAGAATTTAAAACATTTGATTTTTATAAGCTCAGTAGTTTCAATGTGATGAAAATATATAAATTGTTTCTTCTTCAATAAAAAAGTTTCTCCAGTCTTGTAGAGTTTCTGACCTATATTGTCTTTTTGTTTCTGATGTGCTTTAAACAGTGAAATGGCTTTTTCATGTCTCAACTAGGCACTAAGCAGTGATTTTTATATTAAACTGTATGATGAGATTTTTGTCTAGCAGTAAATGTAATGAATCACTGCCCCATATTCCTTTCACCCACGATAATTGGGTTTTACTAAATAAAAACTTTTAGAATATGTAAATGATCTATTTCTATCAAAATTAAATGGAAGTAGAACTGAGCTTAATTAGCTCATATTCCAGAAAGTAGCAAAATCAGTTTTTAGTATGTGAAAAACTCTGAAGTATTCCAATACTTTTGTTTTCAGAAATGGGCAGGTTGTAGGCAGAATTCAAGTCACATCTGGACCAGCTGTTCAGATCACAGCTCCACTCACTCAAAATCACCAGAACACCAAAGTCAGATTTCTCTCTGCAAAGGAGCTTTTGCTGTGTTTGTTTCTAGTGGAGTGCTAAACCATGCCTGTGACTCCTGGTTGCATTCTTTAAAAAGAAAATCCACGGGGATGAAAGCAGCTCTCACTAACTGATTGGTTTTAGGCAAACTGGAACATTTCCCTGCTATCTGAGCTGAGCAGGATACTGTGGACAGTGACAGAAGGAAAAAAGTTGTCAAATATTTGCAAATATTTGCACCTGCACTCTTCCAGTGCTCATTCAGTTACTCAAGGTGTGTCTACAGAGACAAGTCAAGGTGTGTGCCTGAGCTGCTCATGCTCGTAGCTGGCTGGAGAGGGTCCAACTCAGCCTGGAAGCCTCAGAGGTGCACCAGCATGGTGCAGGACACTGGTTAATGTGACAGAGTAACCTCAGCAGGGGTTATTTCCTAGGTCAGAGCTCTGAACAACGTGCTACCAGGTACAGCTTCCAGGTCACTGCTGGCTCACATCCAGTAGGGTCCGAGCAGGGCCATGCTGGACACCCAGTTGTCCACACCCACCCACTCATGTCACGTAAAGAAGGCACAGACATCTTGACAATGTGATAAAACGGTGTCATTGTGGGATTAGCGTCTGTCTCTGTCTTTGAAACTAAGCTCCCTTGACTTTGCTTTAGTATTAACACAGCAGCAGGGAGCCACTGCACTGTCACAGAGTTGATAAGCACAATTGCATGCCATTGGCATGACCTACTTACTAAATGGACAATACACAAACACAAGCACTCCCACTTCATTTGCACTTTGTGAAAGTAATTAAGGCAATGTATACAAATGCAGGCTCTAGGTTTAGTTACCCTAAATACATAATAAGGGTCTGTAACAACTGATAGCTTTGAAAAGAAGTGAGGACCTACAAAGAACTGATAATATTTTTCAGGAGTCTAAATATATATTAAGGAAACTGACTTTGATCATACACAGTCATTATCTTTACTTAGCTTTCATTACAAGCAACAAAAAAGCAGTGCTGAGGAGCTAAAGAGAGGATATTCTTCTCTCCTTTCTGACTGACTGGAAGTTTGGCACAGCAACCGGAAAGGACAAGGCAGAGCCATGTCCCCATCTCTTTCCTGCACAGACTGTGAGCCACTTCCACACAGTCTCCACTGCACCAGTACCATTAATATTACCCATCTGAAGCATATTAAAGACATGAACCCTTCCTAAAGACTCACAGTCCTGAGATCTCTTGCTTCTTGATAAAAAATCTGATCAAACATCAATACAATTTTGAATCTGGAAATACATAAGCTGCTTATAAGAACACAAAGAAATGGTATTAATAAAGACTATCACAGTGAAGGGCATTAATAAAAACTATAATATGGAAAGGAGAAGCCTGCATTCCACTTCAGAAATATGCCTCATATGTAGGATAAAATACAAAGCTAAAAAATCTTTATGGAAAGTAACTGTAATATTTCTTTAGTTTTAAATATAAATATCAGAAAGAAGAAAAAAAATACTTTTAGCATAATTTAAAAGTTTTTCTGATCATGGTCAACACTATCAAACAGGGCTAACTCACCCAGTACAAATAATAAAGATAAATAGTCAAAATCCATCAAAATGAGATCACTCCTTATTGTATAACAGGGAGGCTTTCAGTGATATGGTTGAAATTGTACTCAGAGTAGAAGCTCTCAGATAAAGAAACAGAATTTATGAAGTTTTCAGTGAGAATTTGGTCTCTCAAAGGCCTCATGCATTGCTATTGATTTTTGTGGATTTGAGCTATTATATCATCTGGGGCTCACTTCAAATAATTTACTTTGTCCTACCTGCTTGCTGAATTTCCTATTTCACCTTGTCTTTCAGAACACAAATGGAACAAAACAGGTCCTGTCATATTCATACATTTGTTTAGTACATACTTCCCAAGGGTCCTTTACTGAAAGTCATGTACACAACAGTGTAGCTACAGTTTGAATCTCATTTTCCTATGCTCACACCCAATATTGTTTCCTAGCAAACCTGGAACTGAATCACTGCAGAGAAACTATATATTAATATCATTCCAAACCACTAGAATAAACAAAAATCATATATCTGTCAGAGTAAAGGAACTCTACTTTTTATGAGAACCTCTCTCCATCTTACAGCAAACCGAATTCACCAAGAAAAACACATTGAAGTATTTTCAATGGCAAAACCAACATGAACAAACATGGAAAATCCTTAATCTTAATAGAAAATCTGAAGCCCTTAGGCAAAAGTAGTTAAAAGGAACAGTTCCCTTGCATGATGGTGTGCAGGCCTTTAGGGAGCCACCAAGACACAGAGGAGGGTGTTTCTACAAACTAACTTTTGCCTAGGGTGGCCAATGTCTTTCCATGGACTCCATCTGCAGTCAGCAGAGAAGAGAGAGATGTTCTCAAAATGGCAAACCAGAGCCAGAGCCAAATATAACCTCTCTGAATTGCTCTCCTGGGGGATTTTTTCTCTTCTCAATGACAGTAGAGCTTTTAGAGGAATATTATTAGCCTTAGGTAAAGGGAGAACACTCAATTGAACAAGAAGCACTGGGTAATCCCCACCAACTCAGACAGTAAACTTGGAGTTTTGTTTCTCTCATTTGATGCCTTCATTATTTCTGTTAAACAACTTGAGCAGCAAACAAGAGGAGTATCTTAAATCTGCAGTACACATCCTAAAACCTTTCCTGTATTCTTCCACCTGTAACTTTTACACCTGCTGTGGAGATCAGAATTTTAAATACACGTTCACTTCTTTGGGTAAATCAAGATGAATAAAAGGATGAAATTGTCTTTTTTGAAAGAATACAACTCCATCCTAGACCCTCAAAATGTTTAATGATCTCTTAAAAATTTTTAGCTTATTTCTTGCTCATGAAACAAACCCTGATTTCCTGCAAGTAGCAACCTAATATGATAAAGTGTACAGGAATTCCTTTTGTATTTAAGGGACCGGATAGATTTGTCAGGTGCAGTTCAGTACCAAATAGGTTGTTTCCTGACTGAGAAGCCTGACTCACATGAGAAAGACTGCCTAAAAATCTTCTGATGCTCTTTGCAAATAGCATCATCAGTGGATACTTTGAAAAGTGGGGAGTCTGCATCTGGAAAAGAACCTCCCAAGGAGAATTGCCATCCTGTAACAAGACAGCCATTTCTGACTAAACCATTCTTCTTTGCTCTAAATGGAATGGCTTGAATTTCCTGCATACAAGGTATACTTTACTTATCGATATGCATGGATTCATGTGGATAACTCCTATTAAAACTAATGGAAGTTAAATGCAGCAGTCCTTGAGTATTACTATTAAAGCACACCTGACTTGTACCCATGATTAGCATTAACATTAGACTTGCTTCATTATCTTCAGCAGTCAATTGTTATTAATTTTAAGTGTCAATAACCATTATTCACCTTCTTTAAAATACAGCTGTTAGGAGACAGGGAGTTTTCATTCATCAGCAAGAGTCATAAAGCAGAGCTAGTCCTGAACACGGTCTCTCCTACAGCTCTTCAAAACATGGAATGCTGTAATGTTGATGAGCACTTTATCAGAAGCACGTGAGCATTTCCAGGAGCAGGGTGGGTGGAGGTAGGTCTGCAATGTGTGCATCTGTCTTTGTGGGATGAAAATGTTCATGGGTTAGTGAAAGAAGGGTGTTTAGAAATTTTAAGTGCTTATCAACATTTTAGAAGTGACTAATATTGTGATTTATCTGTTTTCCAGTTAATCACATTCTATTAATAAATGAATGCACTGCTTCAAACCTGATTTGATTTAAACTGCAGGAGTTGAGAAGGGTTTTCCCTGTAACCATAAATAGTGGATAAGTATACCAAAGTGAGGCACAGACTCAGTTCAACACCCAGGTCAAATCCCATCAATGCTTCTGAGTACTCAGTTTGTGATTCCCTCTAAGCAAAAAGTGTGTTCAACCTGACCTTATATGAACACAGAGAGATAATTGCAGGTCAGAGGTTTTACCACCACACATCCAAGACCTCTCCCTTTCCCCTTCAATTTGGAGGTGCAAACGTGACCTCAACAAAGCACCTGCTGCTTTTATAAATGTCCTTTTCTTTGAGTCATTAGCCTTTAAGATTTCAGTCTCTCACAGCTCTCTCGACCTCCTGGACACAAGGTCACAATGCCAGCTCATGGTCAGCTGGCCATCCCCCAAAAAGCAGAGCTGCTCTCCAGAAGGTCAGCCCCCAACTTGTGCTGGTGCTTGGAGTTATTCCTCCCCAGGCACAGGCTCTGCACTGCCCCTGTTGAACCTCACTAGGCTCCTCCCTGCCCAAAGCTGCAGTTTCTATTTCATTGTAAAATTCTTTTGTTTCCTTACAAATTCAAGTATGCGGATCACCTGCTTGTGAGATTTTGCAAAGTGTATGACTTCATTTTCAAAAAAAAAAGGAAAAAAAAAAAGCAGAGATTAAAAAGGAACTTTAAATAAAATGTATTAGAAGTTACAAAAAGAAAAATAATTTTTTATTATTTTTTAGCTGTAGACCAGAGACAGATTTTTCTCTTCACGAAGTAGAAAATTGAATTATTCTGAGTGCTTTCTCTTTACTTCTCTTATCCTCTCAACTTTCTACAAGCAATGGAACAATCATTAAAAAAACATGGAGTCTAAAAAAGATGAGAAAAAAAAGACGTTTTGTAAAGCTGAGAGGATGGTTTAATAAAAACAATGCTTATACCTTTTTCTTTTTTTCTTTTTTTTTTTCTTTCAAGCCAGAGAGACTCATCCAGTAATAGATCTGGAAACAGAACACAAATCCCATCCACAAGGCAGAAAATATAATGATGTTAAAGTCTGATGTTCATGATGCCTCAGCTAGTGAATGGTGGCAGTGGCAACTATACAGCAACAAATATCATGCAGGAAATTATTTGTTAGTGAAGGGCTACTGCAGTGTGTGATACATAAATAAATATAAGGGCCCTTATTTGCAATAAATATTTAAACATTCTATTAAAAAAAAAAAGAAAAAAAAAAAAGAAACCCAAATTGAAGCCCCATTACCACGATCTCTTTTTAAAGAAGCCAAGATTATGTATCATTTAGCTGGCAAACTGAAACACTAAGGAAATGTTGCTGGGGCAATTCTTTCCTCTTCTGCTTTTTCTTCTTCTATTTTTCTATGTGGCAGTGCCTTTTACCACTTCACATTTTCTGTAAGCTGTGATTCTTAGCAAATACATACTTAATCACATCTGAAAAAAGGCATCTTGGTGCATAAGATGCAAGTGATAGAGGGATGAAATTCTCTGTTGTTTAATTCTCCACAACTTAATTAACTTCCACAGTTACATCACTTTTCCCCTGCTAAAAATCTGGCCTCACAGTTTTAATAGGTAGAGGCGCAGCAAAAATTTTCAGAGAAAGAAGAAAAAAGTTTTAATGGAGTTCTCCATCTTTGAAGCCTCACCAATAATCACCCTAACCTTAAATGAAAAGGAATTGCATTCTCCCACTTATTGTAAGCTGAAAGGGAAGGAGAGAGGGGGAGAGAGAGAGGGGAAGAGAGGCAAGAAATGTGCTTTCTGTATCTGTAGGAAGGGTAGTTCAGGGTACAGGCTGCTGCTGTTATTTCCACAGTCCTGGATTCAACACTGCTTTGTGCTGCAGAAATGTGAAGCGTACTGAGTAAATTTGAGTATCGAAGCTAAAATTTGGACTAAATTTACCTCTAAACTTAGTCACCTACTCCTGTTCTAGCCCTTTGTATGGGATCTGGCCCCATTCTCTGGCACCCAGCATCCCTATGCAGCAGCTGGGCAGAGGAAGGACTCCTACCCCAAGATGCCAAGACAACAACATAGCAGCAAACCTGTTCTTCTGCTCTGGCCCCCAAAGTCATGCTACTCTGCACTGTGATCACAGCATTCAGCCAGATTTTCTCTTTCCTTATTCTTTTATTTTAGCATACAGGTAGAAGAAGCAAAATACCCAGATTCCACAACAGAGTCACATGGAAGGAATATTTAGTGCATTTCTTTGCATTCTTTGTCCTGAAACTGGGACATTTGATTTTATTATATTTGTATTTGTATTTTTTTTCTTACAAGAAGATTTAGCTATCTATTTTTGAAGATGCAATGAGGCAACAAAGCAAAGCTCATGTCCAACAGTTCTTCAGATGAGGATGTGCTAAAGCAGAGAAAGAAAACCTAGTGAGTCACCAGTCTAGAAAATAGAAACAGTGTGAAGAAATAATTGAAGGAGGACACAATCATGGGATGGGATCTGCTATTTATCCACTGAGTATCTACAAACAGTCATGTAAAATCTGTGCCACCAACAGCTATTACAACATATTTTTGACCATTCTGTGAAATCATCTGCCCTGATAGCTAAATTCCCAACATTTTTGCACACATCTTTTTAATGAGCCTAAATCAGTTTAAGTGAGAAGTCTGAACAGCTTTTGATCAGTTCAGTATATGAGTTGCAAAGATGACATTAGACTCCTCTCTTCAAAGCCTTAATTTGATATGTTACAGGTACCACAGAGAAATCAGCAATTAAAACCAAAGCTGATACCTTCAATATGAGAGGGGGAAAACCTAAATACCATCTGAACTGCGCTGTTTTCTTGAAAAATGAAAAATAAGAGACTGCAGGTTTGCTTTCTTTGCTCTTTGATGTTGTGTGTCCTCTTTAAAAAATTAAAAACCTCACAAACCTCTGAACAAAATTGAGTACTGGCCTCAAACCCACGTTATTTTCTTGAGAGAAGATATGATTACATGGAAAAATCCAGTTGTGAGCTTAATAAGCCTTGGCAGAAAAGGGACTGGAGGCAGGTGAGCAATAGAACAAGCCAAGAAAAATACCCAAATTAACCTTCAACCCTTTCAGTGACATCTAAAGATACTAAAGGAAAGTTTGTGAGTTAATTTCACAAGGTCGTAGCTCTCCATTAGTGTAAGCAGCAAGTGGGAAATTACAAAGTAATATAAAATATATTGTGGAGAGAACATTTTAGGTATTTCACAGAAGTTCTTTTTTGACCTCTCTTTAAGCCAGTTTGTAGCTCAGCTTTTTTGTTATTTACCCAAAGAAGTATATGTTCTGTGAAGGGCATCCCATTGGACTGAAATAATCAGAGCAAAGTGAGAATCAGCTTGTCCATTCCCAAAAGTCATTTTAAGGGGATGTTTTTGTGAAAAGACTTGGCCTTTTCCATGTTAACACCCACATTCCTGGAATACTGAGGGACCAACTCCAAAAGAAGTATAAGGTGGAAAACAGAAGGACAGAAACCAAAATTGCTGCAGTTAAAAATTGTATGGCAATGACACCAAGAAAAATGTAATATTTGCTGCTCTTCTCAGAGAAGAATTGATGCCCAGAAATGACTTTTTGGGGCACTGCTGTTCTAATAATAATGCATGTTCTCACTTATAGGATAATCTCATCTATTGTTTCTGATTGAATTTGTAATTCAAAGAGAGATTACCTAAGGTACCTAATTAGTTGGTGATGTTGCCTATCTGCAATTAGACATGTTCATGTTCAGCAATAGACACTACCAAATAACAGCAGCAGCTTGGGGAATATTTTGCATTTTAATGTTTCTTACATGTACTGTATGCCATTTTTGTCAAATGAGGCCAGGAGGAAAAATATACATTAACTAAGTGAGATAAAAAATAAAAAGTGGTGTATTCTGTCTGCTTGCCAACTGCTTTATATGCACTGGTACTTGTTTTGAATGCTATAAAGAAAATAATCTCAGTGCAGAGCAGATAGAAGGATGGAGAAGACAAAGATCAATGTCATCAAAGCTTACAGTAGGTTTTTCTTTTACAACAGTGGTAAATTGGGGAATCACACTTAATCTGAGTAGGTCTGGGGCAAAGGGTTAGAGAAAAATCCAGCCATGACAGAGAGCATTCAGTGTGTTCACCTGGAGATAATTCACATCAGCAAAACTAGTGTGAGAGCTAAAAGATAAAAAACAGGTGGGAACAAAACAACCCTCAAGCAGATTGCAAAGCCTGTGATTGCCATTGCCTGAGGTGCCTGTGCAGGGTGGGCTCTGCCCAGCAAGGATATTTTGCCTCTTGTTGAATTCATGAGTTTTCACGGTCTCCTCCTGGTGCAAGGACCAAAGGAGTCCTGGCAGCCTGGGAGCATCACAGGGGAACAAGGGGAGGAAACAAACAAATCTAGGGATCTCTTGCTTTCATTATTCTGAGCTGGTAGGGACTGAGGGCATCACCTCTCCAGCCTTTTAGTCAGCCGAGGCTCACATCAGATCTGCCAGATCTGCCGTGGCAATGGTCTCATCTGACAGTTTTGGACCACTGGGACACTCTGTGCAGTAGAAATGAGGCAGTAGGAAAATACATAGTTTTTAGGCTTTGCTTTCTTTGTCAGATATGTGGCAGCCTGACAGGTATGCCAGGCCCCAGACTATTGCAATGATAGACAGGAACATAGTGAGGATGAGTGAGATGAAGGTGCAATTGTCCTTTTCCCACAGTTCATCCACATGTATCAGCACTGACTTCTATCCTCTTCCAATGAGCATCTGCAGTGTCAGCAGGTACCTCTATGATAAAGAGTTCAATTTCCAGTGGTTGTGCCTTTGAACTGCTTGCTTTCTTCTGTGTTAAAGTGATTATTGTTGCCATAGCTACCACAGACCACTCTGAAACCTTTGAAGAAGGTAGCCATATGAAGCCAAGGTGCTCCCATCACGTCCTCAATATGTACAGAAATTCCAGGGTGGTGTTCCCACTGGGTTTCAGTAGCCAGGTTCCATCCCCAGGGAAGCATAACCCTGGCAAACAAGGGATATATGAGCATGGAAAGCTGAGTGTGTGCTTTTCCAAAGATCACTGGAGTTTGGAAACTCCCCTACTTCATTTCCCACAATGTGTGCCAAGGACACCTAGGGAGATCCCACGGAAAGCTGCATCAGCCGGATGGTGGGCCTGGATTTCCCTGGCACTTACGTGATGTTCTCTGTTTTTACTGAGCAGTTTGCTTGTGCTGCAATCAGTGCTGAGCTTAGGGACACTTTTTCTGCTTTCTGTTGCAGCCTTGCACCTGCCTTCATTGAGGCTTCCTGAGTGACAGTGACAACAGAACCTACTTGGAACACTTGATTTGCCAGTGGCTTGAACATTTTGCTCTAATGGCATTCCTGGGATGTTTGACATGGGCACACAGCAAAGAAACAGGGAAGGTTGTAAGCAAAGCAAATAATCACTCAGTCTTTGTCTCAGAAAGAAACAAATAACTCTCAACAAACTGAGTAAAAAACAATCCCTCATGTTATCATCTCTGTCTCTATCGCTCATTTGATCCAAATCAGTATCTCTCCAGGGGTTCTACCATATGCTTCCAAATGTACTGGGATTTTGTATTAAAAGCTATCACTCTCCATTGACAAAACCATGTAGTAACATTACAAGAAGCTCATGAATTTGTGAAACTCAGAAATCAGCACAATGTAAGACACTAGTTCATCAATATTTATAAGCACTCAAACCACTCTTGTAAGTATGCTTCTACTCTTTTACTTCAACCACCTCTTCCTTGGAACAAGGCAGCTCTTCCCTCTCTTGCATCAATTTCACAAGCTGTAAATAATGGGAATTACATTTTTCCCCACCTCAGGAAACGTCTTAAAAATCTACAAAGGAAAAATTCCTATTAAGGGGCTGTTACTACCTTATAAAAATATTAAAAGAAATTACTTCTTATTTTCATTGACTCCATTTCCTGTCAAAACCCCAAATATTTGCATCCCACCCAATATTGGAAATGATATCTTTTATATTACATACTTTCCGCTACAGAAGCCTGTCTTAGGTTACAATAGATGTATTTAAGTATTCTATTGCCACCAGCTGTGGGCCATTAGCTGTTATCACCTGCTAACGACCCACCCCTGATAACAGACAATGGCCCATCAAGAAACCACCCCATGACTCATGGACTTATCTCATCCCATTGTGAGATGCTCCACCCAGGAGGGGGCAGCTGGGCATTCCCACCTGGATATAAGCTGCCCTTACACCTGCCTGGCCTCAGCCCTGTCTGCTGGGTGACCAGAGGACAAGAGCCACCATGGACCTTCAGCTGGAAACTGGACCTTCCATTGGATCATCACTTCAACTGGATCACTTCATTGGGACTGCTGTGACCACCTTAATAGGGTATCAGGTTGTATCTGACTTTGTCTGTGTTTTTTTTTCTTTATGTATTTTTTTGCTTGTTTCTAATTTTTTCTATTAATTTTAATCCAGACTTGTGATCTCCCACTGGTTTGTTTTCAAACCAATACAAAGCCATAAACCCTAATTGATTCCTGGCCCCAGTGAATAATATCATGTAGGGTAAGTGTAGGAAACAATAAGAGTGTAGTGTAGGTGAGATCAATACAGCTTGCTTCTGAGCTCCACAACCAATCTCTCAGCTACATACGCTGATAAATAGACAGTACTACCCTTCAGCTACACACCATTAGCTATGCTTTCCCTCAAAGTGTCAGAAAGTAAGTGGTATACCTTGAGCATTAGCTCAAAAACAACAAGAAGGTTTTGTCATTCTGCTAGGGATACTTGGCTGGCATCTGCATTAGTTGCAAATGCTATTAGTAGCTCATTTATCTTGATTATTTTTCTTCACGCAAGTCAGCAGTGGCTTTGCAAGTATTTGTAAAAGCAGCAACAAAATGAATTTTAAATTTCAAATGCTCCACTCAAAAAATAAAACAGCTTTAAAAGAAAGTAAATAGGTTTACTGCAAATGAAATAAAAATACTAAAGCAACAGCACTGAGCTTAAAGTATGACATCAAAATCCTGAACTATGCTTTCAAAAACCTGGTAAAGTATATTTTCAGATGTTAGTCTTTTAAAACTACATTGGCATTTTTTCCACAAACAGAAGTGTGACTGTAGTAACCAAGTTCCAGATACTGTGTTCTTTTTTTAGGTTAGCAAAATCTTCTCAAGGCATCTAAGGCATAGTCATTAGTTTTACAATAAGATAACTGAAAATAAATTCACTTCACCATCATAAAATAAGAAAAAGAGTTCAAAGATCAGAAATGCAATGGCAAGTCCTTCAAAGGACGCATGTACAAGGCTGTATATACCGATAGCTTACTAGAAACTCGGCTTCCCCTCTTTTTCTCATTCCCTCTTTGATCTCAAGCTAAACATCAGAAACCCAGCTTTTAAAAAGTCTTGAAGTGTCTTTCATTTTCTCTCAGCTGCCTGAGGAGCAACAACTCCCGCATCTTACATGAAAGAATTTATTTCTCCCTAAAAATAACTTTAGTTTCAAATGCCCCCTACAAAGAGGTTGAAATAATTTATCCTCAGCTCTGTGAAGACAAAAGAAGGAAATTGCATGGGTAAGCCTTTACCTACAGCAGGGAAAAAGGCAGAGAAGTCATTATGAATCTGGCTGGAGCAGTAATGGAATATTTCCTGCTTGTCACTTCTGTAGGAAGGAAGCACAGTTCAGATGTGGCAACCTTTGGGCCCCTCACATAGAGATCATTAACACCAGCCATGCTGGCTGAGTTGTTATTAGGTGTAATCTAGAAATTCCTACCCTTCAGGTGTCTTCTGGGTTCCCCCCTCCCTTAATTCCTACAAATGCTGAGAGCTCTGGGACTTTTTGCTCATTTAAACTATTAATGTTCTTTGCTTCTCAGCTAACATTGCTTTGGGTCAGATACATAGCATAAGCTTTTGCTCTCAATATTAATTTAACAGGCAAGGTCTGGAGGTTCCACTGCTCACAGACACACTTTCCTTTGCTCATTCTTCTTTGTGTCATGTCACAAGTCAGGATGAGGAACACTTACAGGTGACAAACCATCCTCCAAGCCCGAATTCAGATCCATTACCCAGACAAGGTTCATATCCTCATGTGCAATGGAGCTGCTTTGTGGATTTCAGGACTGTAGATGCATGAGACATTTTACCACTGATGTTTGGCCTGGTAGACCAAGAAAATACTATCTCTCCAGTTACTTATATATTCCATTGCATCAGCATATCTGGTGGAAACGCCCTAAAAAGTGCTGACATCCAAAATATTACAGACCTTTCAATTCCAATTTCAGAGGCTTTGGTGTTTTTCTTCAAAATGTCTCTTCATTCAGAAATCAGTAGGCCTAAGGTGGCTTGATGTTGTGAAATTTCTTGGTTACTAGCAAACAATATGACAGAACTCATGAACAGTTACATGATGCAATTTTTAAATATTTAAAACTGAGAAAGATCCAGATTTTTTCATGATTGATGCAGCAAATATGAGGATATGCAAAATGTTTTGACATTTCTAGCTTAAGCCCCATTACACATCCCGTGTGCTTTCTCTCAGAGGTGCATTTTGGCATGAAAGGTTCTCTTCCCAGCCAGGAGCCAGATGGACCACTCCATGAGCCTTCACACTGTAAATAAAGTTTGGCCCTGAAAAGACTAATGATTGTAATAGGGACGTTGTTGCAGAAACAGATAACATTAAAAAAAAAAATCCATGTTTGTTTTAAGCAGTGATTTTATTAGAGGCTTAGCCTGTCCTTTTACTTCCACATGAAAATTCTTTTACATAAAGAGGTTATATGGTTTACATGTGCCAGTACCAGATTCTGTGTCTGGGGACTTGCTAAGCCATTGCCTGTGTAGCAACAACATAGAGAGCAGGTTCACACGTGAGAAAAAGCTCACTTGGAAACTCACACTAGCTGGCCCTGGCTTGATCTTGGTCCTCTTGAAGCATGAGCCTGAAACATCTGCACTGCTAAAGGAAGCACAAGCCCAGCACAAGGCACATCCCACAGTGGGAAGGAAGTGAAACCTCTTGGGCTCTGGATTTTGTGCCAACTGACCTACCTGGCACAATTTTGAATGTTAGCAGTAGATTATGACTGCTTGTCTAAGACTGAAGAATAGAACAGGCTGCTGCCACAGGGAAGTGGGGGGATTAGGGGGACTCCAAAAAACCTTTAGGTAGCATCATTTTGACTGTGATCATAGTATCTACAGAGATCCCCCCAGGAAACAGAGGACTGACTATAACTTTCTTCCTCCTATTGCAAATTAAAGACAGTGACTCCAACCCAATCTTAGAAGACTCACTTGAGCCTAACCAGAAAGCTGCCACAGGGTGTTGTCATTTATCTGTAGCATTTACGATTCTCTAATTTTATTACTTTCATCTGCAACAGATATCTAGGGAGAACAATGCTAAAACTACTACACAGTGTAATTCAGCATAAGTATCTTACTGTTAACATATAGCTTTGATATTCAGAAA
This sequence comes from Rhipidura dahli, assembly GCA_013399225.1. Lineage (NCBI taxonomy): Eukaryota > Metazoa > Chordata > Aves > Passeriformes > Rhipiduridae > Rhipidura > Rhipidura dahli. The sequence continues at coordinate 201,014 of VXAC01008719.1, read as the reverse complement.
AAAAACTTCAATATTCTTATAATTTATTTTAGCATTTATGAGGAATTTTTAGGCATGTAGTTCCCACATAATGAAAAGTATATTTATAATACCTTTTCTTAAATATAGGGAGGCAATCTTTAAAAGAAATGTTCCAAACTCACACTTGTTGCAACCACTTCACTATTTGTCTAGTAATTTTTTTTTGTAATGTGACCAGAAAAGATGACTGGTTGCCATGCTTTAAATAGAAGAATTCTTCATTACCATACAGGAACTCATTCAAGGTCTTCTTTAGTTATGTACAATATGTTTGTGTTGGATTCCATGTAGCATAGGCATGTGCACAGTAGCAAATTGTCTTGATACTGATGGCTTTGACAATCATTTTAACATCAGAAAACTCTTTAGAGTGCTCGAATGCTGGTTGAGTTTTTTTTTTCTTTTAATTACGTTAGCTTCTCATTTCTTCTAAAAACAATGGGATGTTTAAAGCATAAACATGAAAGTATTACAGTGTCTCTCACTGCTTTTCAGAGTAAAAATAATTTCTTTCACATGGTCCTACAGCCAATTTCAGACCTACAAGGAAGCAACTTAATACCACTAAAGCTAACTGTGTGATCACATTGGGAGTGGATATGGTCCTTCTAGATGCAGACTGGGGATCTTCTGGAAACATAACTATCTTGTGAAAATGGCCTCCTTATTAAGTAGATAACTATGACATCAGTAGCATATTTGCCCAGACCCTCCACAAAGGAGATCTGTGAGGAAGGAGAAGAGGAGGGGAGGAAGTCTCCTCAGCTCAGGCAAGACTGCAGCCACTGTTCCAGCAGGCTGCAGTAAGCACTGTCCTTGCTGTGCTTGGTCTTGCCTGCTTACAAACCCTCTCTGAGCTATGCTAACGTGGAGCTGAACAGGAAGGCTGTGGCCCCTGCAGAGCCCCAGCACTTCAGCCTTTTGGTATTTGTCAGCTGCTGGACTGTGAGCATCCTGGAGAGTCACAGGGATTGCTGGAAGGGCCAAACTATGTTCTACTCAGGAAGAACAGGCAGCTCCTTTCCTACTGGTCCCTCTCCTGTCCCCCTGCCATCCCCATGCCATTATGGTACCCAACAATGTGTGAGGAGAGAATTTCAAGCCACTGGTGACAGTATCATAAATACCTGAATAATAAACTCTTCTATTAAGAATCCTGTATTGAATATCACAAAGCTATTTGCTTCATGGCAACTCCTGGATTTTGAAGAGAGAATTTGCCTGAGTGGTTACTCCTGTGTTTGCCATTGGCACCTGAATGAAATAACATCCAGTTTTGTGGAGAAGAAGTAGCAGTTTCTTCTGAAGCATCATCTTGTATAGATACAGATTATTTGAAACTAAGGACAGGTTTCCAACCAATTTCGGAGTTGTAAAAGGGATGCACAAAAATCATTGTAGGAGAAGTGGAATGAAAAGCAAACTACTTCTCTGGTATCTAGAGATGCAGTCTAATGGAGACTTCAAGAGCCAAAGTGACTGAGGCTGAAAACAACCTGTCTCAGCAAAAGCAAGGTCTGTTGGAGTAATGAAAGCCAACCTAGAACATGAAATAATCTTAGAAGTAGACTGAAGAAAATACTCTGACCTAGAAACACTGAGAGCAGAACTGCTTTTTTTTTTCTCATTGTAGGCCTGGGCAGAAGCAGAACCCATTTTTTTTTTTTCTGTCATTTTGAAGTGGGAGGAGAAAAATTGCATGGCAGCAGCCTAAAAAGACAAAGGCTCTTCCTTATTCAAGTTTAAAGTTAATTTTGAGAGAAAACAATACTTTCAACTAACAAAACCAATGTAGCTGGGGGTCTGGTAGATAAAACTGCTACCTTTCCTGGTAACTGAACATTTCTAAGTGCAACAAACATTCCCTTTTGAATAGCACAAGTTTAAAAACACCGGTGGTATATGTAGAAATCTTGTTTCCAGGCTGCATGGTAGCTGCATGAGTTCCAGATACTACTAGTACTCATGGTGTGACAAATTTGCTCTCAAACATGCCCAAATATCCTTGAAGACATGGTGGGTACCAGAAGCACTGATGTAAACATGAGCAGAAGTCTCTGGTTTTATTGCTTGCTGTGGCACAAAACAAGTAACTCATAATATTTTGTATTTAGCTTTCCTTCTTCCCATCCCTTTCTTTGAAAGATTGCAAGGAATACATATCTCATAAACAAACTCAGTATTTTCTAAACTACAACTTGATATGTATCCTGAATACATTTCATGTCACTGTAATGGCCTTAGCAGATGAGAACTTTCCTCATGACAAGAAAAATTCAGGAGCTCCTCTGCATACTACGTGTTGGTTAGCTGTCTCTTGTTTCTGATAACAAGTAACAATGCCTTAAGTAGGAGAGGTGGTAAAAGCCTCTTTGGGAGCTACAGTGGTGTTGTTTTAAATAATTTTTCTCTCTCCAGTAGTGTGTCTTGATGACTTTGATAATGCTCTGCCTTCTCCTTCTCCTCTTTTAATAGGAATTAATAGATGGAGCAAATACCTAGGTGTTGGATTCCTTTCTTGGTTTCTTAAGGAGGGAGGAATCCCTTCCCCAAGAAATTCACCCAACTATCTGAATTTTGATAAAGCTTTCACTTCTCTCAAAAAGTAACATCTTTTTCCATCTGAAAATGTTTAAAAAATTTGACCTGCTTTAGCAGTGAAAGATCTTGATTTCTGGCATAATTGATCTGGTATCCACCACCTTTTCCTATGAAATTACAATCTTTGTATAATGTGGAATCCTTGGATAATGTGGGTGAAATGTCTGCTCCTGGAACTACAAATTAAATAGGTGCTGGTACTAATTGGTAGATGGGGTAAAAATACCCCTGTCTTTTATTCAGGGCAGTACTTTGTAATCATTTCTCAATATTTTATCTGCAAGTGGTTCTTAATTGAGTATTTTCAGCAGTATTATATGGTAGTGAATTTGGGCAATTTTTTTTTTTCTAGCCACTGAGAAAAATGCCATGGCTTAGTTAGGAGTCTTACATTGCTACAAGGAGGAAACTATGGTGAGGTAAGAGAAGAAGTGCATCTGGACAAAACTATCACAATTCAGTGACAAGGAGGGGAATAAGAGGATGTTAAACCCTGTAAAACAAGGATGCTGCTCAGTTGCTGGCTTTCCAGTTTAGTGGCCAGTCTTTAAAGTGTAAAAGCAAGTTTCTGGCTGGTAAGATACATCCCAAAACCACGTCGAGTCCAAAGTATCCAATGTATCTGAGCAAGTGGACAAACACTGCTTGAGAAGTGATGGCTTCCAAGAGCACATTCTCTTCAGGGCACTTTGACTGCTGGTTAGTTCAAATGATGGACTGCCTACTGGAGTAGCTTTATTATTGTCCCCAAAACCACCAAGTTCAACTTATTTATTTGCTCTGCACTTCCCTTACACTTAGGAAGATTTCCAGGGCATGGATAGGCAATATGTGTATGTACAAATCAAAGCAAATAATACTATTATGCAAATGCTGGAGTAGCTTCCTGGGCCACCAGACACTGTGGTCTTGGCAGCTAACTGCAGGCATAAACAGCAAGAAAATTCCACACATAAGGCTGCAATTCCTCAAGAACATAGTATCTTTAAATAATCTAGCCTCATAAATTTATTTTGCATGACACTCAGATGTGTAAGGAGATTATTTGAAGCCTGCATTGTGAGCTGTGTGACTTCTATTTATGATGAATAATCTCTGTGCATCGTGGCATTTATAAACATACTGTTTCTGTCACTTTCAAACTAATACTAATATTTAATAATTGTTTCTGCGCTTGTAGCCCACACCAAATATTAAGCAGTTTGTTTAAACTTCTTTTGTTAAAGCTGTGTAAATCTTATTATCTTGTGTATGCCTGGAACAAAAAGAAGTATAGACAGTTAACACCATGGCACAGTCAACGTGCAACAGCCAGTTAGAATTGTGATAGCATGACACTGTGTTTCAGTTCTCCTAGATTAATTGTTTGGAATAAATTGTTGTAAACTCCACTGAAGATTTCTCCAATGAAATAAAATGGGAAAAAAAAAAAGAAAAAAAAAAGAAGAGAATTTCTACTTAGAAAATCACAGAGACAGAAAAAAAGGTATCCTCTTTTTATAAAAAAATATATAATACTCTGTAGATAACCAACACCAGGAACTAGCACCACTTGGAACTTCTGGATTTAAGCCCCAGGTTGAATTTGAGGCAAATGATTGTGTTCACTAAACTGTCACTATAGCTAGGTGAATGTCTGCATCCAGTGTGTGCTTGTCCTACTTAAAACTGTCAGTTATAAAGAAGATGGATGATTAGCCTACCCTGTTTATATTTCACCATTAAAGGCACAAAAGGAATACGCATTAATCACTGACCTGATACAAAGTCTGGCATTGCATCCTGAAAGAGAAAATCATTATTTTAATTGGAACTAATGGCTTGTGGCCATGATAACTCACGGCAAGGCACAATATTAATGTCACTTTGTCTGGTGAAAGAATATCTTATGCCCACTTACAGTCTGCCACAGTGTCAGCTCAAGTGTCTGTCTTCAGGCCAGATGCACAAAAAAGGCTTTGTTTCCTTTCATCCCTAAAAGACCAATTTGAAGTTTTTTACCTAATGTCACCTGAAAGTGACAAACTGAAGTACATACCAGGATTACTCCTTTCAGTGCTTAATCAGGAGCTGGTAATTACATCCATGCATTTATTCATTGTCTGTATTTTGTACCAAGTGTGTTAGTAACAAGAATAAGTAGATGGTTGTTTCACCCAAGAAAATGTGCCACAAAGAATGAAAATGGAGAAAGATACTTTTACTCTTGCCATTAAGTTAAGTGTAATGGGTGTAATTAATAACACTAGCATATCCAAAGTGATGAAATACTAATTATACTCAGAGATAGGCAATCTGAAAAATTCAGATATTGTTAGTGATTATGGATTAATTTTTTGTTGTTTCCAGAATTTACAGAGTTTCAAAACAGATATTTTTATAACCCTTAACAACTATAATTGTTTATTATACTAAGAACTAGAATCTTAACTGACAGCTGATCTGGAATCCTTATTGTTAGGCCTTTGAAATAGGAGAGGGTGGTGAATGTGATAAGCATTTATTTTCTAGTCTTGAGGTAAGAATTGAGGAAGTGAGGAGTAATATCCTGATACCATAGCAAAAAAGTCCATGGATAGTGATGTTGGGTTTGACCAAATGCCCTTCAGAGCTGTGACTTTAAATTCTTCCTACATCAGTTCAGGCTTCAAGATCAGAGGACCCAAATCATAATGGTACAGTGCCATGAGAGACCTAGCAGTAGTGAATTGATCAGTCTTCTCCCTAGTACTGCTTCAACTCCTTCAGGCTCCTCTGAGAGCCACACATCATAGGCCTAATAATAAGCAATTAATTTAAAGTTCACTGTTCTGCAGGACCTTTTTGTAGTTAGTTTCAATATTCAGTACCTTGTTTGCACAGTGTATTTATCTTAACACTTAATTTTTTTTTTTTGTTTCTTATCTAAACAATTGCCAAATGTTTATACCTGCAGGAGTTATGCCTGCAAAATACCAAAAAACCATAAGATTTCTGAACTGTATCACAGTATAGGGATTTGTCCATTGGTGAAACACAAAAGTTCAATTTCCAAGGTAGCACCTAATAAACTGAATCAACTTCTACTGACAACATAATTTTAAAAGGATATTTTACAGCATAACTTCAAAATCACTAGCTCCTTACTATCACATTGTAAACCAATATTTATATTTCATCAGAAATGTCTCACTTTTTTCTTCAAACTTTTCTGTTGACACTTTGAAGCAAATTATCTGTGTCTCGTCGTAATATAGCATTTTGTATTCTCCTGCATTCACCCTGATCAATGACAAATTAATCACTATGATTAGTTTTGATTCACATTTTTCCTTTTTATTTCAAAATACAATGGCAGTATTTCTCAAGTGCCATGAAAACAAAATTTCCATATCCTCCATCTAGGGTGGTTTCCAAGTGAAATCAATTTCTTCTCCTTCCTGTCTTGTGAAATCAAATCTCCATATACATTGCTGTGTTTGAAACACACATGACCAATTATTCTAATGGGAATTGTGAATTGTATTTAAAATAGTGCAATAATCTAAAATTTCTGTAATCCTATTCCCAAGTGGGGACTGGGTGGTTTTTTGGGGGGGTTTTGTTTTTTTTTCCTTTTAATCTTAAAAATGAAAGGTCCATCCTAAATTTATTTTCTGGTAGCCAACCAGGACATGGAAAATGTGATCTCTAACTCAAAGCACACACTTACTTCAGTGAAGTTTGTGTTCTTATTTAAAGATTATCCTCTCCAGAAGCTCCTTAAGCTTTAAGCATTCCCAAGTAACACCTTTTCATAGTAGGTGTCCAGCTTAGCACTTCCTGTTCCCAAGTGTCCTACAAAGAATTTACTTCTGAAACTGGATCTCCTTGTTTGTATACCATTAGTGTCTTGAACAGTCATATATGACCCAGGGATGTGACCAGGGGCAGTGGGAGAAGAAATTCCGTATTTCAAATTCACACAGTAGTGTGAAAAATGACTCTGTAGACTGCTTGCAGCAGAAATTACAGTAGATCTTGTAAATATTTCTCTAGTGTATAATTCTCTGCTTAGGCAAGTTTTCACTGTGGATCGAATTGTGGTCCATGAGAGGGCATTATTACCAAACAAAAAATAAACCTTAAGAAATTATGATGCTTTGTGAAATAGTAGAGACATGGGGGAAATTATTGACTCTTCTAAAATGAATGCAGGAACAGTCTGTGCTATATTCATTCACCTTCCCAGAGATCATTGTTGGATGACAGCTTTGCTAACAGGGCATTTCTAGGCAGAGGCATGGTCTGCCCTAATAGAGCCATTATGAAAATAAATGGTTCTCTTTATCCCCTCTCAACTGGAATAAGGGCTTATGAAGCTGTATTTTGAGATAGTCTGCAGTGGTACATTTGGTCTTCTTCTTGATTTGTTTCAAAGACAAATAACTCTGAGAAGTTCCATTTAAAAAGTAATAAAGATCATACTAGCCTTAAATCTAGTGTATGCTAAGCTAACTGTTTTAAAGAAAAAATATGAGGGAAGTTATTTTTTCTCTCCTCTTTTATAGTTAAATGAATTAGGGTGAAGTCTGATTTTTTAAAAAGTTTGAAAATACCATCATGTTCTTTAGAAGTCTTGTTCATTTTCTTGGAAAGAGAAAGGCGAATACAAGACTCTGAAAGCTGTGATAGTCCAGTAATGCTTAATTTTGACCACTTTTTAAAAATCTAGATTTGAAGAGATTATTCCTATGGAAAAGCTAGCTTAAAGAGCACATGCCTTTTTCTCTACTTTGTAGACTACAATCCACATATGGGTACACTTTTGTCTGCGCTGTCTGGCAAAAATGACTGTATCTTCTGGGGCTGCAAAAAACAGCCTTTAAAATAATGAAAATGTTTAAGAAAAGCCTTTAATAAATATTGAAATCCCATAGCCCCAAACTAGTCAATTGTTTCCTAGCTGCCTGTCCTCCAGCCATGGCCCCTGTCCCTGTAGGTGCATGGTCTGTTCATCCTGCAGCTGCTTTTCAGCCTCAGACTGGGAAACCTGGACAACACTATTCATTAACATGCCAAAATGTGTATTCCTGATTTTGGAGAAAGGGCAACTGCAGTGGGGCCAGCCTAAAAATGTGTGCTGTTATAAGATGTGCATTACCACTCTGCCTTCTAAACATATCCAGCTAAATGTTGGAGAAATAACAGAACATAAGTACAGGGGGCTAGTCCTAATGGAAAGGATTATTTAAATAGACAGAAGATGGGAAGAACTATCAAGCAGGAATCCACAAACCCATTACTATGAAATACTATCTATTTCATTATTAAACATTGCTTAGACTACTGTTTATTTCACTGGTGAATAGAGGGGGACCTGACTGTCAGTAGCAGAGATGAAGTGTTGGCCTGAAGATGACAAGGATGTCAATGAATTTGGAGGAAAATGTCCTGTCACAGATTTGACCAGTACAGTTGTGTCAACTTAGAGAAGACTTTACAAGTGACAATCTCACATTTGGTTCAGTTCAGTCTCTAAGCATCTTGACAGGATATGAAATGAAATAGAGTGATATGCTGTTTTGAGAGTACTGTATGGTAAAATGGTCATACCAGCTAGATTGTCATTTGAAAAGCTTGTGAAGAAGAGATCTGGGTGGGTCAGCAACAAAACTCTTAACCTGCTGATTCCTAAATTAAAAATATCTTAGATGCAAAAAGGCAGCATTAGGACACTGAATAAGTAAGTGCACTTTCCAATAAGATGTTCTAGTAAAACAAGTAATCTTCCTGATCTTAAAATTCTAATTTCATCCATGTTCTGATAGTCTGTAGGTGTAGAAATTGAAGACTTTACCACTGTTATCCCAGATCTCTAAACTCTCCTAATGATTTGGCACCCTAATCAAGACACAGATCCATATGTTTAGTAGTTCCTGCTCTTCCAATTCACTAAGTTGTATACAAAGAAATGATACCATATAAACCAGAGAGGACAAGCAACTAACTCCCATATAACAGTGTAACATTTTTAAAACCAATGAGGTTGTAATGAGGAGAGTAAAAATCTAATTGGTCATACATATGGAAGGTAATTCAAAACTTGGATCATTCATATTCCTTTTATGTTTTCCTCTTTCTTTTACCAATACTTTTCTTTATTTTTTTTTTTTTTAATGTGAGGGAGAGCAAAGCAGATAAAGACCAGAAATACATGCAGTTACCAGATATCTTACGCTGTTGTTTATAGCAGTTCTGCTACTCCTGGTTTCATTTTGGTTCTTCATTTCCTCATTCTGAATGGTTTGGTTTGTTGGGATTTAATGCTACTGATCATTAAACCACTTCTTTATTTTTATAACTGGAATGATTATAGCTAGCTCAGAGTCTGCCCCCTTCTTTGTTGGAATTAAATTCTTTAATTCAGTCAATTGAACCATATGGTACCAACTGCAAGATGCTGTGATTCTTCTCCTTAGAAAGAGGTTTAGTCTCTTTGTCTTTGGGCCTGGGACACACAGCAATATTCAAATAAACTTCCTGGGTTATTATCCCAGCAGTGCACACTAGGTGCAATAGGTTTCCATGAACAAATACTGAAGGAAATGGGAAGTAAGCAACATGGATTCCCTTACAAATGTTCTCAGCACTTCATGATAGTGAAAGTAGGCCATCCTGGAGACATGTAGCCTGCAAGAGCACTCTCTTCCCTGTTGTATAACACTGCACCAGCACCCTGTTTGTCGTTTGCAACATCTTGATTATTCAACAGAATAATTCATTAGAACATGTGGAGTGGAAATCACAAAAGCCCCAAAATAAGAATATGAATTAGAAGCAAAATTAGCTGAAAGCATTTTGGAGGTGTGTATGAGGAGCAAATTGTCCAAAACTTTAAAAAATGCAAACCAAAATTACAGAATTATCATACTAATATAACCTTTTGAACCACACCAAAGTATGCAGCTTGGAGAAATGTAACTGAATTTATTTTGGGCTGCTTAGACATAGTTTAGCTGCTTACTGTGTTTTCTGACTGTGAGGAGGAATAGGGAGGGAGGGAGGGAGACTGCCCAATATTGATGTCCATTTAAAACTTCCTCAGCAGATCAAAATTAATGCTCTGGGCTATAAGAGCTGGCCATAGGATAGTAAAAGATTAGCTATGGAAGCCATAGAATTTTCTCTGCATGGTAAACTACATTGTACTAAATCAAGGGGTTTGATACAGGATTTCTGATATTGAGGGAAAAATAAAACAAATCATTAATCTGACTGTTCGTAGCTAAACTTAATTGAAAGTTGAACATTTATTCTATCATTTTCTTATTTCTTTCACCCACCTCTTAAATAAATGTTATTCTTGGGCTTGGAGCAAAATAAGAAAGTTTCATATAATGTCAAAGACTTTGCCATCACCAAAGATAATGGTTTGTTTGCCTAAGGGGAGAAATAGAATGAATTGCAAGTAATACAAAACATTCTTTCTCATTTCTTTTTTCCCTGCTGTATGGAATTTCTTTAACTGCAATCAGATGTAGTTTTAGCCCTATGGGGCTGCAGTTCAGAACAGGAACTTATTTAACCCCAGTCGTCCCTGGAAAGGTCTTCTTTTGCAGAAACCTTCTTTGTATATGATGTGTTCCTCAAGTCTTGCCATTTCATTTCCAGTCTGTGGAAAGGGAAAAATAACAAAAAATAGCCAAGCTTTTGGTGCTTCCAAAGTTTCTGTTTGACCATGCCAAGATTATCAATATCCATCACTCAGAGTAGAGATTTTTTTTTTTTAATGGCTTTTTTAAGTACTCTCATTTGCTCAAAATACACACATATTTCACATAAAATTTAAAAGTCAGACTGCTGGAAAAATATCATGAATGAAATAACATAAGGAATCAAACAAGTATGTTATGACATGCAAATATGTCTCCACTTCAAATACCACTGTTCTAATACTTCATGACAATGTAGTTGTTTTCTATTATAAGAAAATTAAAATGCTGCCAATAAGACATTTTCTGGTTTAAAAACAGTTCTTATTCTTTGCCAGATTTTTAAAGAAGGAGAACAAAGTGTTGCCATGTTACTGAACTTATACAAGCCTTCTTGCCAGAAACAAAGTGCTAAAGTTTTCAATACCAGCGCATGAACTACTGTTGAAAATCATAGGGTTTTTTTGTTTTCCCAATTCTTATGATTTCTAAATCTTGTCCCTTTCTTTTGTTCCACTACAAAATAAAATGCTGTAAATCCACTGACTTGGTTCAGCATTTCTGGTTCAGCATTTTCAGGCTTCTTTAGTAGGTTCTCAAGAATAGAGGGTGGGGGGGAAATTTGTGCAAAAAGGAAATAGATCTCAAGTTATAGATATGTCAGAAACTGCAACCATCAAAACATGCTCAGGGAACAGGTGGCATCGACAAAATCACTTTTACTATGGTAAAACATCAAGACTTTCCATGAGTGTCTATATAGAAAATTCTGTCTATGTGTTAGGGCCTGTTGCAATAGGACAAAGGATAATGGTTTTAAACTAAGAGAGGGTTGATTCAGACTAGATATAAGGAAGAAATTTTTTTGCAATGAGGGTGATGAAACACTGGAATAGGTTGCCCAAATAAGTGAGAGATGTCCTGTTCCTGGAAACATTCAAGGTCAGAGTGCATGGGGCTCTGAGCAACCTGATCCAATTGAAGATGTCCCTGGCCACGGCAGGAGGATTGGACCAGATGAATTTATAAGGTCCCCTCCAGCACAAGTCTTCTGTGATTCTGTGATATCTGCTAGAAAAAGAATCAATACCACAGTTTTGTAGTCCCAGATCTATGAGACAAGCATAAGCCCAAAGAAAATGTTAGCTTCTGTTGGTGGCCTGTGAATACATTGGGGTTTTGCCTTTGGAAAAGTGTAAGCAAGGCAGAAGAGGAACAAGGGGGCAGTGGGGTGCCAAGTGAATCAAAACGTAGCTTAAGTACTGCTTTTCTATCTTTTCCTTTCTCAAACAGTAAAGCACAAGTTCCTCTTCAGCTTTGAAGATTGACCCAGGCTTTGGGTGTTTGACTTGTTCTCTTGAAAAAAACGGGATGGTTTAACAAGGGTTAAGAGAGATTTGGGAAACCGGGATTGAACTCTTGTTCTCTTAAACTGTCATTTTTGCTGTAGAAAACTGAGAAAATATCAGTTCTGCCTCAGCAAACCAATTAAGATCCTGAAGCGGGTTGACAAAGTCCTTAACATATGCAGCCCTTTTAATACACTGTGCATTCACCAGTATAAGGGGAAGGATGGAGGAAATGGCAGCAAAATGTCAGCCATAGTAACACCTTCTAGAGCTCTCACTTCTAGGAACAGCTAAAAATGGAGGAGTCTGGGAAACAGCAATAGTGATGAAAAGGCTTTGAGTGAAAACTTCTAACATACTGTAACATTTTAATGCAACTATAAGCAGAAAATAACATTTTTCTCACTCACCAAAGTAACACCTCTCTTTGTCAATGGAATACTTGATACATCAGTTAAAATAAAATGTAAATTGAATTTTCCATCTGGCCACTCTTACACCCAATAATTCAAGCCAAATTATGTGTTGCCTTTAAAGAAATCATTCTACTAAACAAAACTGTGCACCCTAACTATTTTTCCTTTTTCTCATAGCTCAGCTTAAAACTCAAGATGATGACTAACCTTATAGAACAAAGCTGAAGGCAACTGTTTTTAACCAACTTTTACCACCCTTGTTTTAGACTCCCTGTGAAAGTAATATGGTTATTTTCTTCTCAGTCTACTCAGTGATTGGAAGTTAAATCAAATAAATTTAAATGTGTCCTTTTAGATAAAGTAATTATTCTTTCATTTATCAAACACCATTGTTATCCAATTCTAAAATTATTCATGAGCTAGATAAATTTATGCAAACTTAACATCATCTTTCACCAGCCTTTTTCCTGTTTTTTTTGTTTGGTTGTTTTTCATTTTGTGGTTTGTGGTTTCGGGGCTTTTTGTTGGGTATTCATGCATTTTTTTGTGAGCACCTGGTATTTTTAAATTTGATAAATTCCACATCAGCTTTCCTGTATATTTGTCACTCTTACCTGGGCAGTCAGTGAAATTTTGTCCTACTCCATTTTGATGGACAAGGTAATCCACTTTGTAGTCTAACCCTTATATCAAAGTGACAGAAGATTCTGCAGTTTAACACCTGGAGAAATTTTCATTACTTCTACAAGATTTAGATAACACTTCCATTAACAATGCTTAGATCAATGCTTCAAAACATACAGTTCTAAAACTTGCCTTTGGGCTCCTTTGTGTATTTTTAAAGACAAACATTTCAGGTGGATAAATGTAATGTGAACAAGAGCTCACCTTTTAGAGAAGGCACTTTTGATGTCTAAACAAGATGGTTTTTAATGACGCGGCAATAACAATTTTCATGTTGTTCATTATACAGAAGGTATTTATTTTGTACTCAGGTGAAGTGATTTTATTTCTGAACAAAAACTCCTCCCCCCCCACCCAGACAAACAAACCTACATAGGTAAAATGTCACTTTGGTGTTAAAAAAATGCAGAAATTATTTTTGAAGTTTCACTTCATACAGGTGATTGGTAAAATTCTTTGTCATTGTTTAAAAGGCATGGCTAGAAAAGAAAAATTATATTTTAAATATAATGTGACATACCTTTTTGAGGTGCCAAAGCCAAGAAAAATAAACTGAGATTAAATATCTGAGACTGTTCTTGTGGACTTAAAGATTTCTCTGAAGTGTGGGGATTGTTACAGGGAAAGAGACAGGGATTGGAGGTTCTGATTTTCAAGAAAGTAACACTCCCAAAGGAGACAAAAGAGTTAAAACCCAATACAGCCTTGTATTTTTTTATCTACCACTCTTCTCAACACTGTGTTGTAGCAATCCCCAACAAAGATCATGTATGACTCTAGGGAAGAGCACAGTAATACACATTCTTTCATTAAATTTTTTGTCTCAATTAATATAAATATATTACAGAATGGGTATTACTGTAAATCTGACTTGGGGAAGGCAGTGTGGAGGTGGAGACAAGAGAAGGGTAGGACAAGGTACCAGTCATCCAACTATTCCCCTTTCAGAAAAATGTGTTAATGTGTAATGTGTTAGATTAATTCTGTCTTCAGATGTCTGACTTTTCTCATTAAGGTGTAATGAGTCCTCATATGCTCAATAAAATGTTTATCTGTCCTGAGCAGGGAACTGATAAACACTCCAACTAACAAATCCCACCTAGTTTTATTTATCGTTTTATTATAGAACAGAATATATTGTTGCAGAAAAAATTAGATGCTAGACATCTTCAGTGATTTAACAAATTTTGCCCCAGGCCATCATGCCTAATACTCTGATAAAGTATTTATAGTTCATTTATGTAATTATCTGTAGGCAACACATGGGTTGCTAAACTTTCAGTGTGAGGAGAGAAGGAAAGGTTAACTGACACAGTTATGTCAGTCTGCTCCAAATAAAGTGTAGTTGTGAGAAGCATCCAAGTGTGTGACTTGTTGCAAATACTAAATAATTAGGTTGATTCTGCTCAGTTCCCAGGTGAGAAAATCTGGAACCTTAAGTCCAAAAATCAGTGCTTGTATTGACTTCCAGTAGTGATAGCAGTACTAGCAGACAGATTAAAATTGCCTGTGTTTGACATGAAAGCAGCACTAACATCTCCTGCTATTCACTGGAACAGCTTGTGGACAGGAAGTAACTGCATTCTTCCTTGGTTCGCCCTTGGTTGACACAGGGATGAGGATGGCATTCAGACATGACTGTTTTGCATCACTGTAGGTTTTGCACCTTTCAATGTAAACTGAGTACAGGTAAACCATGAATTTCAGAAATGGCTTCCTAGCATGGAACATCCCCAGTAAGCCACAGTATTGAAATTTTCTAAAAAGTGAATATGACACAAGACGCCAAAAGGTCCTTGATTTTCTGTACTGGAACAGAAACTAGCACATAGCAGCTTTTGAATGAAAAATCTGAATTGCTAAAGTGTAACCCTGGAACAAAAGGACTGCACAGCAGCCTGCACAACATATTGTTGTATGGTGGCACTCTGCCTTCACTTGGTTCAGCAAGTCTTAGTGTTACAGAACGGTTTGAATATTGCTTCTGGGCTTCTCCCATACCTCAGAAGTTGTTGCCCATTTTCTCCTAGGAAAAATCCATCTTTCTACCTCTGAGGTCTACCTACCTGCCTTCCCCCTGCTCTTTACTGAAGCCTTTCAGTTTATTTGTATTACAGTCTCTATCTTGCAGTCTTTCTCATTCTTTGTAGAGAGCAGAATAAAGTTAGCAGAAATCAGGTTTCTGCTTCAACATAATCGGTTGTTTTTGTGAAGAGACCTACTTTTTCTCTGGAAGAGCTCCACATGGCTCATGCAGCAAACAGAATGAGGCAAAAAGGCAATGCTTTCAGAGCTCTGTCCTCTCGCAGGACACACAGTACCCCCGTACCATGCCACAGGCTGGTGTGGTATCACTTTTATTTACTATTTAATCTTTGCAATTTAAATACATGCCCTTTTCTTTATCATCTTCCTCTCTAGCTGAAAAGTACTCTCTTCTGTCGCACAGAAACATGAAGAATATTTTACTTTCAAACCTGAGAGACAGGACTTATTAATTAATTTTAAAAGTAGAGTGGTGTGTGTTGCCCTTTGAGCAGGTTGCAGCAGGAGTACATTGAGGCTGTAGGTACACAAGTAGTTGAGAAACTTTTAGGTTTGGCATACACTCTTGCAGAGAAATGGTAAACTATTCTCTTCAACTGCCATCTGTGTGACTTCCCCAGTGTCAAATTTAACATAAATAAATACCATCTCTCAAATATTAAGCCTTTTCTGTGGGGACTGAAAAGCCTGCCTACAAAAAGTAACTCTGAAGCAGAATGCAGGAACCACCACCACATTTGATTTTGTTTAGTAACCTAATGACATACAACTAAACAGATTATGCAGTACATTAAAAAAGAGCTAATACTGCCTTAGAATCCCTTGAGTATTTTTTAAGGAACACCAAGACAAACAATGCTGCTACAAAGCCCCAAGCATACTATATCATGAGTCTGACACTACTTTAATAATATATAACACAAACATGGTTTTGGTCCAGCAGATCAATGAGGGGAGGTATTTTATTAAGTGAGAAAAAGAAGATCTAGAGGAAAGTCAGAGAAAGAAAGGCTATTGCAAAATGGATGCTGTCTAAATTAGGATATGTCCAAACTATAATTTTCCCTGAATTTCTTAAACCCTAAATCAATTTAACTCAAGGTTTGTGCTTTATGTAATGCTTTTGGCTTCACTGTCTTAAAAAGAAAATAAAAATAAAAACTTGTGGTTCATTTCTTCAAGAAGGCTCAGGGAGTTTTATTACTTATTGGAATGTGGTAAAGGCTGGATTCTGTACATTCAGTTATCCTTGAAAAGTCTTCCTTCTCCTTCATGTACTAGCATTATGTCAGTAACTATTTTAAAGAATCAGTTTTTAAAAATGAATATTAAGACCTCATATAACCTGCAACTAAGGGCCATATCATTTACCTCTTCCTTATGGTATACCTTACTGCTACCCAGATGCTCTGTAAGTTGTCAATATCCTTTATCTTCCTAACTGAAGACTTAAAATCTCAAAGCAAGTATGGCTTCCTTTTGTCTCTGAAACATGATGCAGTATAAGAATCCTACACCAGTTTTTTTGTCTAGAATTGCTTAAGCATTTCCATTTTAAGATCCCACTCTTTTGGGTTGCCACTGTGAAAGGGATTACTTATGAACAAATCTGTTATAAACAGTGTTTTAAAACTGTTTGTGGAGCTGAGCCCAAGTTCCATCATTGTTGTGACAGAACAGCCCTGAAGCCGATGCTGTGTCACTTCCACCTGCTGCAGATACGCTCTCAAGCTGACAAGCTCCCTATCTTCAAGATGAATTTATACAAAATATATGTCAGGTGCAGTGCTCTTTAGCTTCTTCCAGAAACAAAGCTGCAGGAAAGAGAAATGGTGATGCTTATTTAAAGAGAGTGAGCTCACAGGAGAAAGAGAAAGAAAAGAAACAGGGAAATACAAGGTTCAAACGTTGTTTGGACCTTTTAAAGTAATGGGGGGAAAAAGCATTGCACTTATCTATCACTAGCCTCATGAATTGTGTGGTCAAATGCACAAGCTGGATATGTTAAAACAGGGACATGGGGGGGTTCTTTTAAAGTTTGAGCCTGATATCCTCTCTCAAACCTTCAAACTCTGAAGATTTTGCAAAGGCAAGACAGGTCTCCTCTTGGTCCAATAATGCCATTCCATAAAAACACCACAAAATATTATCTGACACTTCATTAGTTTGCTTCACTAGCTTCCCTGGAAATCACTTAGCAACAGAACTCCCGAAACACACACATGCATGTCATTAAATAAAGAGAAATGGCTTTCAGCTCTAAGAAGGTCATCAAAATCATAATTAAAGTAAAATGCATTACTATGTTGAGCTCATTTGTAATTAAAAAAGAGATTTATGGAAGATGTAGCTATTCATCTCAAACATATTTATTTTATAACTCTCTTCCCATTTTCATTTATCTCAAACAAGATTTGGAAACAAAGAAGCATTAAAGAGAAAAGTAAGTAAGCAAGCAGGAGGAAAAGTGCTAGTTGGAGAAATCTGGTTATTAACACTATTTCATTCAAAGAAATAACAACAAAACTTTACAGCAGAATCAAAGATATACTGCAAGCTAATAAGGAAAACATTTCTAATTCCACATTTGAAAGAGGTCAGTCTCAAAAGAAGCTTATTATGTTTGCATAATAATGAAAAATCTGCATTAATAAAAAAAGAGCTCTATTTGGAAACAAACTCTAGATTAATAAATATAAAATGTAAAAATAAATATAAAATGTATGAATTGGGGAAGTTGGCTTGGTTTTACTACCTCCACTCTCCCAATTCTACCTGTGAGCACATTATCCAATATATGCAAGTTCAAGTCTCCCATCTAGTAAGAAAAAAATAGGGTTTTTTCACTGTGTTTCAATGCTTTCAATTTTACACTCCAACCACTGAAAGCAGTGCCTTTTCTTAGCAATGTTAACTATACTCAATATTTAAAAACAAAAAGTTGACAAACGTCCTCTGAACTTTTGATAGCCTATTCATTTGTTTCACATTCAGGAAACACAAGCAGAGTTTTGTTTGCTTTCCACTGTACCTGATGGAATGCATGATCTGAGCCAGGTCCCATCAGATGAAAGTCAGTGGTATATTGCTGTGCACTTTGATGATAGGTGCAGCCCAATGAATATGATTTTCTGCCATTGCTAGCAGAAGGCCACAGGTCTCAGGTCTCATCCAGGCTGGCATAGCCAGAGCTGGATTTAGCTGTTACAACAATTGTGTGGTGAAATCACTCCAGATGTGGTACCTTAGAAGTAGTGTATGCAGCAATAGTCCCCCAAGCCTAGGGAATCAGTGCATGGAAAACAGCAGCTCTTTCTGTCAGAAATAGCTGGGGATCAGTGGGAAGGAAAGTGTTTTGAGAAAGCTTGTAGAAACAAACCTGAGACCGAAAGGGAAGAACATTATGCTCCTTCCTCCAAAGTCCTTAGGTTGCTGATGACTTATTATCACTACTGTGGCAGCTGACAAAGGCTCAGCTCTTGGCCTTAGGACTCAGAAGAACATTGGAAATGTGAATGCTGTAACAGAGAAAAGAGTGGGATAGAAGTTGTTTGTAAGGAAATTTTAACTATTATTAATTCCATGTATTTCTGTACTATTTGTACTCAGATTTATGCAAAAGGGCTTTGAAGTAGTCAGGCATTCTTTCCAAGAAAATCCTTTTATTTCATTGCAACTATTTTATAGTACATTGGCCAAATACCTATATCTTTTCCCTTTCAGATTTATTTTCATCTGTCAGCACTGCTGTACCTGATAAAGGTACACAGACTAATTCAGGAAAACCAAGGAGGTGAGTAGTTACTCTCTCTTTGGATAAAACACTTGCAGTCATATAAACCTTCTCTCAGCTTCTAAATCACACTAACTCCATTTAACTGGTTCACTAAGTCAATATGATTAAATTGGTGTAACAGAATTGCCTCTCAGGTGATGTATCTACATTTTAAGTATTTATTATGGAAGAGTGACCTTCATTTTTCCTTACAAAACTCCTTGCTTTTCTCCTTCTATTTAAAAATTCATAGTTTTAGTACATTTGGATCAACTGCTTGACAAGCAGGTGTTACTTATTAATTGGAAAATCTTGATCATTAATATTTACTGTGATGTATCTCTCTGGTTTTTCAGAGATCCTGAGCAGTGCAGAGAACACTAAGAGTAGATAAGCTGTTTGTATCTAAGGAACCACTCTGCAACAGTAGAATTTGTACAGTACCAACATGTTTTTGATGAAGCAAGAAAGAATTGAATTAATGCAGAAGCCATATTATTCTAGATTTAATATTCTTTTACATTTTTTTGCATCTAGAATCAGCCAGCTAATGCTGTAGTGAGATCAATAGGTTTGGGCTGCTTTGAATTTTTACAACTTTCCTTATGTAGGTGAAGCTGTTTATTACCTACACTACAGTCTCTAAAAAAAAAATCTAATGTCTCTCTTGGATATTTGTTCACATTCTTTGTTTGTTTGAAAGAATTTTATTAGATGTAGGGCCATTAATAAATAGTCTTAGTTTCAGAGAAGTGTTTTGGGCACTCACTATTAGAATTATTTGAAGTAGATACAAACTAGAGAACTGTAATACTTTTGTGATTGCAGAATAGTCATGCTTATAATTTTCTGGGCTGACAAATATAGCTGTGCATGATGTGCATGTACTAATGTCACAATTAATCAACAATACAAGTAAACGACACCAACATTAAGGAAATCCTGTAATACTAATTTAATCAGATTATTATTACGTTCTAAATGATTATGAATTATTATTAGCATGGATAACTTATGGCACTTTTAACTGCCCATTTTTTTCCAAAGTAGTGAATTTGGGAAGAGATCTTGTCCAAAGTAAATTATTCAAAAAGCAGAAATGTTTCTGTGCCAGCTGACCATGTTTTAAAATATAGTAATATTTCTATAATTTATTCTGTGATTTTTAGAAAATAATAGTTGCATTATTAAAAGCTTTCTATTGCTATAATTTGCCTAACATCATTCTGCAGACTTCTGTTTTATTGTAATTGAAACCTGCACTTTATCCATAATGGCTATGTTTCAAAATATCAATTGTGTGATGATTATTGATTTCTCAAATATCCTCTCAAATGTCATTTGCGTTATGTGGAACTCAAGAAGGGAAAATAATTAAGCATCTACTTAAAGAAAAGCTTTAAATACCAGTTTTTGTAGAAAAATGTGAGCTACCACCTTCTGTTCTTAAATGCAGAGTAAAAGTATTAAAGTTCATGTATTTTGTGCAACTTCTATTGCATTGCATTTAGTACACAGTGTTCTGTGTACTAAAAATAAAAGGATTCATTTTTAGAACCTATTAAAATTGCAGTTCTAGTCTATAAAGGAACTAGTAAAAATAGCATCAGAGGAATAAATTTTAGATGTGTCTAGTAAATCTGAGCTGGAAATCAAAGTTTAAAAGAGGGAGAAAGGGAAGAATCTGTTCGATTGACAGGCATATTTGTCTTCAGAAATGAATTTACATTCTCAGTGAAGTATCAGATGTTGTTTAGATTTTTAATTTCCATTTCCAAGGATTATTATCCACTCCTTCAACTGACAGTCATCACCTGTCATCCTTTAAATTCTCTCTTTTCTTCCAAAGAGACTTGCAGCTTCAGACCAGCCACTTGAATGCAGAGTGCCTGGCACAAATTCTATCTGCCACTAAACTACCATTATCAATTTATTCTAGCTCAGACTATCCACCTTGCTAGTAGCCATACAAAGTCCATTTTTGGCAACAATAAGATATGTGTCAAGAGGACATAAATGAAAGAAAGCATCGGAAGACAAAAAATGGAAATGCCGTATATAAGTCTAGGGATTTATATGGTGCTGCTCCAAGTCAGTCAAATTAATTACTTGAGTTTCATAAAACCTTTTTTTTTGCTTCACACACACACACACACACACACACACACACAGATACACATTAACCTCCATTGGTCCTGACTTTGGCTTTGCTTAATCTCAGTCACGCCTTCTTTAAATTCAATATAGAGACTGGGAAGTTATGAGCTGTTGAAAGGCTTCACATTTCACACAGATGTCACATTGTTAAGAAGATTTATATATATGAATCTATCAGTCATTTTGGTGTTGCAAACATGTGCCTTTTATTAGGACCGTGAGATTGATGCACTTGCAGCATGTCTCAATCAATTTTTGTAAAACAGCTAAACACAAGAAGTTGACAAAATTAAGAGTGTTCTTTGAGTGGAAATAACTAAGTGTGTCTGTAATTACATACAGATTTTCAATCTTCCTGGATTTATCCTGATGAGCAATATCTCTAAGGAGGATTTTTAATTTCTTTGGGGAAAAAAGGACTCACCTGCAAAACAAGTGTTAAGTGTTTTCTCTTGCAAATATTGTCCTCAAGTGCTTAAACTGCATCTTGATAATGTTTCCCAATAAAGTGTTCTCCTAAATACATTAAACTTCCCTGAAACATCTTCATATCCAATTATACCTCTCTTATCTCTCTTGACTGGGCATGATAAACTGTCCGTTGAAGGAAAATGGCCTTTTCAAGGTGGTAAACACCTAAAAATTAACTTCAGGTGGTGCTTGGGTGACATTTGTATATAGTGTGTCAGGCTGTTTCTTCTCCTGCCCCCATGCTTTCTAGAGCACAGTATTCAGAATAACAAAAAACTAACATCAGTGCTTTCTAACTGAAGACTGTTCACAAGTATGAAAATAGCTGTTCAGTTGGTGCCCCAGTTTTGTGTAGGGAACAACGCTGATAAACCCTGCTGGAAAGTATCAATTTGTTCAAAGGGTCTCATGGGCTGTGGGTAACTAATCTACAATGGAAGCAGTAATTACAAACTATTAGATTTTACATAGGAAATTATTGAAGAAGTAAAGTTAAAGGCAGAGTTAGGAGAGAGTCTCCTCAGGTAGCGCCCTCAGGGACCTGAAGATTATTAAAGCCAAATTACCATGACCATTTGAAAGAAAAGCTTAGTCTAACAGGGTGGTATCCAGCTGCACCTTCCACATTAGTGAATTTGACAGAAACATAAAATCATTGCTTCTTGGAATTAGATAAAAGTAGAGATGATGATGGAAAGAATGAGAGAGCTCTTGTCACTGTCGCAACACGGACACATAGAAAAACTGCACAAAGTCCAGGGTCAGGCAGAAATGGTGGCAAAGCTGGTTTAATGATTTTTCCTGAGTCTTTTATATGTTAGTTCACAAAAAGTGAATTAAATGGCATAAAGTAATTGGTTCTCTGGCCATCCACACCTAGAGGGGATTGGCCCAACTCTAAGATGTTCATTTCCAAATGTGTTCCTAGTTGAAGCCATAACAATCCAGCAAAAAAAAATTGCAGGTGGGAATATTTATAAACTAGTAAC
Source organism: Rhipidura dahli (assembly GCA_013399225.1). Taxonomy (NCBI): domain Eukaryota; kingdom Metazoa; phylum Chordata; class Aves; order Passeriformes; family Rhipiduridae; genus Rhipidura; species Rhipidura dahli. Next base: position 178,832 of record VXAC01008719.1, on the reverse strand, counting down.
TTTGTTTTAGTTAGCTTGCAAGGGAAAGAAAATGCTAGACAGCTGAAGAAATTCACTGCTGAAGCTTTTTCAGCATCCAAAAGCTCTGACTGCTCAGCCTAGAGAAGAGAAGGCCCCATGGGAACTTTATCAGTGTACATAAATACCTGAAGGGAGGGTGGAAGGATGGTGCCAGGACCTTTTCAGTGGTGCCCAGAGACCAGCAAAAATTATCTAGCTCCTTGTATAAATAATAGCCCATAAATCATCCCCAAAATTTCTGAGTGTCTTTCTTGACGTTCTAGTGAAAACAGACTTTTCACCTACTGCTAGGTTCAGTTGTGTACTGTCATATCATTACATGAGATAAATGAAGGGATGTTTAAATAAAGTCTTATTCTACATAGCAAAATGAGCTCTTAAACACATGAGATTTTGTTCACCTTTATGCTTCCCACATAATTCCTACTCTTTCTAAAAATGTAACTGATGTTAAAATCCTCACGTGCAAGGTTCTGGTTGCTTCTTTCAGTCTTTTTATTAGGGCAACATAGAAAAGTACTATTAGTTTATAAAGAATATTACCAGAAAACTATAATTGTATAAACACACATATATGGGGATATGAGACAATAATAACGCTGCAAAAGCGAGCTCAAAGATAGAAGCAATCTGTTACAGCATTTGATACCATCTCATGAAACTTTCTGTGGCAGATTAAGCCAACTGCCTGTGGAAAGAAACACTATCTGAACTGAAAGCTGCTTGAAACAGTGGTGATTCATTAACAGTGGTGATTAATTAACAGTTGACTGAGTTAGGAGGGCTGGAGGCCTTCAAGCTGCCAGTGAAGTTTGATAAATAAGCTGAAATGAAGGGCAAAGTTCCTGACAGTGGACTTGTTTTAGGCTATGAAATTATTAAAATCTGAGATAGAGAATGCAAATATAAAGTAGGGGAAAAAAGAGAAACTCAATAATCTGAAACATATAATTCAAATTCCAGTGCTCTTATTGTTGCATTTTCATTTGCACTCCAGAACAAACTCACATTTTATATAGATTTGGAATTAAGGTACTAAGCAAAATTTAATAAATATAACAACATAATGGACAGCCTGTAGCAAGCAGGAAGATAGGAACTGCCTTTTATGCACATAGGATGAGCCAAGGAATGTAGCAAGGTGGGTAAGGGTAAAATGTATGGTTACCACCTGGACTATTTCACCAGGTGAGGATAAGAAAGTCTTCACTGTCATTCTCCTGCATAAAAGAGTGCAGCTTTAGCAACAAATCAACAACTTTTTCCACCTCGCAGAATGTGACTCCCAGTGTCATTTATACACTGCTGCACTGAAATAGACCACACATAAAATATCTGTGCTGCACATATACATTTTTTAAATTGTTCTCTATGTCTGAACACAGGAATACAAGTTTCAAATTATTCTTTGGCTCTAGTGCTTTCTCTCCAGGTCACTGTCTTTTGAGACAATACTTTAAAAACACCATATCCTGTTGTATTTCTGTATGGCTGCTACTAGCTCATTGTGTTTCTTGACCAACCCCTCCTTTCTTAGGTTCAACATGCATTAAACATAATAAAAAATCAGGTGTCAGATTCAAGGAGTTGTTACTGCAGCACTTGTACTTGAACTTGTTAAGTGTGATACATACCAAGTGCAGGGAGAACAGACTTGCTGCATAATAATTTTTAGATGATTTCTTAAAAGAATCTTGTTCATGTGACCCAAATACACTCATGATAAAATAGATGTCTTAGAACACATTAGCAGAGTGTCAGGATATTACATTTAAAATGTCATTGCCTTCAATCACTTTAAAAAAATGTATAGGCACTCTAAATAACAGGCCTGACTAATGATGGCATGAAGAGAAGTTTCTGCATTTTCTGCTCAGAACGCTGACTTCTTACAAGACTCCCAGCTAAAATGCATTTCAAACAAGTGATGGGCCCAACTGCACATCTGAGAGGAAAGCTTCATTGTGGGTGTGCCAGACTTTCTGGGATAGTTAACTCGCTTTTGCTTGGTAGCAGGGTAGAATTCATAAGAACTGGGGTGGAGACAGGGAGTTTCCTGGATAACTCCTCTGTGAAGTGGGTATTTGGCCTTTTTTATTTAAAGGCAAATAACAGCAAATTCCTTTTCAACAAGAATAGAGCACCAGTTGATCTCAAATTTTTATTACAATGGTTTCCAGACTTTTAAAATCTACCATCCCCAATCCTTCAACAACTTTCACCAAGGTGGACTGCAAACTAATGAAGCCACCCAAGGTCTATCAGGATCTGGATTTTAAACTAGATATTTTCTGTTGCTACCCTTTGCCAGCATTGCACTCAGAGGAGAAATTCATTATGGAGGGACAATTTCAGTTTTTTCTCTTAGCAACAAATTTTGTGTAAGATCAGAGCCAATGGCATTCAAAATCCGAGCCTTCAGTCACATCTCCTGAATTAAACTAGATTACTTCCCTTCATGGCCCTTGCCTTCATTTTGACACACAAGTCTTACTGTATGCTTTCTTAGTATATCTAATCCCATAGCAACTTGTACCCCAAACTTTTTTTAAGTACATATATTAAAATTTAATTTGCTGCTGCCTAAACTCACTCCTATTTCTCTCATTAGAATTTAGATCCTTTTTGCTCTGTTTTAAAGATGAATATATAGATTTGCAATAGCTTTTTTATTCTGCTGATATGGGATTCTGGCTTTTTCTGGTCCTGCTAAAGTCTGGTACTATAGGTGGCACAAATATTCTCTGTCTTTCAAAGATGGGATCTTGAAACCCTCTCTACACTTTTCCAGATTTAGGCAAGGCATTTCAGAATCACCTCATGATATTGAGTCTGACAATAAAATGTGTACTGAAATCCAGTGGATACTGAGATTATAAAATTTGTCATTACAAGATGTTACAGCTATCTGAAGTACAAGTAGACTCAAAAGGCAAGTATATTGATTTATAGAACAGGCCTGTAGAAAAGGTCAATGCTTACCAGTTTTAACCTTCATGCATTTGTAATTGCACTCCCGCTTTCTTTCCATTGAGTATAATTTCAGTTCTTTGAAAGAGCTGAAAAGAAATAAGGTGTCTATATAAACTATATAAATGAAGAGGACATTGAAAAATATCACCTGTACTTCATATTGTTAGGCTGTCAACCATGTCAGGTTTCCTGAATTAGTCATGTAACAAATGTGATTGTGTATACCACACCATACAGTTTTATTATTCTTTGGCTCTAGTTGGCAATATTTGTTCCAGCAGTTGCAACAGAGGTCAGGACAGTGACAAACAGGACAGTGGAAATCTGCACATAAATGGACTAAGACTTTACAAGGATCCTTCAAGCATGAAATAGCATTTGAGAGAGAAAAATAAATATTTCCTGCAGGGGATATGTTCCTTCATACTGAAGAAAGAACTGTCATGTCTTGAAATAAAGTCTATAAATATGTCCTTTTTTGCATATTTTCAGTGTGGAAAATAAGTTTCAGGACAGTCCCTCCTGTGATTTCTCCTTATGTGTTGACTGTGGGGTTGCATATGTACCATAAAATTGTCATGTTGTCAGCTAAAGAGTTCATTCAAGTCTTAGCCTATGCCTTTTGTATTATAATATAATTGTACTTGAACACAGGGAGTTTGTATGTCAATGGAAGATAAGAAGAGCTGAGCTAACATGAAGAGTTTGTACTAACTCACTGAAAACTATGTAGAAGTACAATAAGTATAGAATAGGTATAGAGAAGTCATATTTCTCTATGTGGTTAAAGTTCTATAATCTAAATCAATATTATGAGGACAAAGCCTTGAGGCAGCACCAAAGGACCCAAGTTTGGGACACGAATTTTGGCCAACATTTGATACAAACTTGGTAGGAATAGTTCCTGTGTTAGTTAATATATCCACGTTAGGGAGCACTGACCCTTGAACACAACCATCATCAAATATACAAAGGTGTAAAAATTAAAAACAAATATGCTTTTCCCCTTTCTTTCAATACCAATGCCTATTTAAAGTTCCATAAGGACTCAGAAATATTAAGGAGCCTTTAGCCTGGTTGGTTACAGAAAAAAAAATCCCCAGAGACATCAATATCACATGACAAGACTATGTAGTTTATTTGGTGCTAAGCATAGAATAAGTCTCAGAGCAATCCAATCAGATCTACATTTGGGTAAGCACCTTAAGCAGTCCTTTCTCAGAAATTTGCTGCATTCTTTGAGCTAGAATATTTGCTTGTCCAAACATTTGATAATTGCATTTGGGGGGTGGGGGTGGAGAGTAGGGGGCAAATGGAAAAAGCTGAAAAGGTATGAGGATTGAATTCACAGAAGCTATTCTTGCTGAAGAAGGCTAGTGCATACTGATATGTTAATACAAGTTTTTTCTTGCTGAAATAACTCTGATGCTAATGAAAAAAATATCAGTCTCTGAGAGAATAAGGGTATCATTTTTCCCAAGTACTTACTTCAAGACAAATCTTCAAAAGGAAAGAAAAAAAAGAAAGAGCCTGTTCTTCCAGCAGAGGCAGTAGCCCACATCTAAAAGAACTGGAGTAAAATCTCAGTTGTGTGGAAGCCAAAGTTGAAGATCCTACTGGCTTCACTGGAACCATCATTTAATCCATGGAGTGCTAAAGAACATTCTTTTTTGCTACACTTAGCACTAACACTCACAGGGTCCTGACACCACCCAGAGATGTGCACACATCATTTGCACCTTCTTAAGCAACAACAGTGAGGATATCTGAGATGTCAGTGTGGGTCTCTGTGTGCAGGATTAAAAATAAAAGCTTAGGTTACAACCCTGAGCCTGAGAGATTTTCTTTGATTTGCTTTCACATTCATGAGCTGATCAAATCTACCACAGCCAACATAGGAAATTTCATGAGCTTCTTTGCAGGCAAAATGTATTTTGCTATATTTAATGTAATTCCCAGATGCAACATAAAATTGGTGATATGAAGCCTGGAAAGAGAACTTAGTAAAGGCAGCCCTGGACTCCTTCCTGTGGAGACTGTTCTCTCGTGTCTTTTCCATAAAAAAGAATTCTCAGTTCATGATTGGAGGAGGGAAAATTATATAATTTTTATGTGATATAATATGTTCTTATTTGGTTAATTTATTTTTTAAATAAAATTAATAATTTGCAACCACTACATACTCATTTCTCTTAAACTTGTGAAAATAATCAGGAGGCAATTTAAAAAGAGTGCTCTTTGATAATGGAGATTGTTATACACAATACTTGTCATTTTAGTTTGTAAATGATAAATTATTCAAACACTTTCTCACCGTGGTCATGTAGATGTTTTATGTGTCAGTGAGACAGGAGTTTTATTTTTTGACTGGATCTCTAAAAGAAGGATGAGCCTAAGGAATTCAATGTATTCAATCTGTGGTTTTTATCCTTAGCCCTGAAAAGAGGAGGAAGAAAACCCCAAAAAATAAATATAAGGAAAATGTACTAATTGTGTACTTATGACATGAATATACAAAAGACTCAAACTATAATGCTGATGTTTGTTTTTCAGGTAAGTTATAAGTCTGAGGGAATTGTCCTTTGTATATGAGAGGCAATATAAATTTTACAATGCAATTTTAAGATGATCACAGCTAACTATCATCTATCTTCTCCCTTTTAGACAAAGAAAGAGAATGAAAAATAAAATGTTCTGTAAAAGGTCAGTTATCAGGTTATTAAGCAGTCACAACTTAGTAGCTGATTGATAAAGGTAACTGTTGAACTATTTTGACCCCAACTACTTCAATGGAAAAATTAGTTGCAGTTCATGTGTTTGCATATGTGATAAGTTTGGTTGATGTGTCCTTGCACATGAAATGGGTTATGATAAGGAAAGAGATACATTTTTGAAAAATTGCAGGGACACGTATATATCTGGAAGTGCTAAAAGATGAACGATGATGTTTGACATCAGGTCCCTATTTTGGTTTTTTAACAAAGAGTGGCCTTTTGGAGATGTTGGGTAGAATATATGACATATTTTTGTGTATGTGTGTGTCTCTCACTCTTTCTGTGTTAACATCTGAACCTCTGTTAAGCAATATTTGAGTGCTCTTTGCTAAGCTGGCATTGAAGCTTTTTTGAATGTTGTAACATTTTATTTATTTTTAAACAGAGGAAATACCTTTTTTCCCCCAACAACTAGAGTACCTCCCCTTCTGAGTACCTCACCAGCCCCTTCTAACCTTTCCCTGTCACTTGGGAACTCTTATCAGTTCTCTAAACTTTTCTCTTGTGGCACATTCACTTCATCCTACCCATGTTATATGTCTTGCCTGCACAGAGAAAATCTTGATGCAACTGCAACAGATAAATTGCACACTATAACAAAAGGACCTTTGGGTACTGTAGTTTATACAGGTTCATGAAATGAAGCAAACTAAACCAACAAGAGCATGTTTAGAATTGTGTAACTATCCTGTATCATAGAAAAACAATTTGGAGGACATCCAGAACAGCTCTGCCAAAATAATGTAATTTTTTTTCACTTACTATGTTTGTACATAATCCAGTAAAATGTTGCATGTGTTTTTAGGAAGCATATAGAAATTTCTATGTTAATTATTCAGGAAATTGATGGTATATCATTGTATGGTACATCAGGTGCATGGACAGGAAGTTGAGTACTTGTGAGCTATTAGTGAGTGATATTTGGATTAGGTTTAGTTAAGGAACTTATTTTTTCCAGTCTTTTACTGCACCTATGGCTTAAGATACAGGCAATAATTTACAACTAAAGCATCATAGTTTTCAAAGTATCTACTTTTAGAAAAGAGAAAATAAGGAAATAACATATGAGTATCAGGGAAAGATGAGTGGAAATCAGTACACAAAACAAAACAAAACATACTTTCAGTTTGCCTTAGCTTGATTTTATTTCTTTTTAATTTATTAAAAAAAAAATAGAATTTTAAAGCAAAAAGTTTTGCTTTTATTCACTTATTTATTTACATGCCCCAACATGTCCATATATTACATGTTGGGGCATGTAATATATGGACTCAGTTGTCCAGTTCTTCACAAATGAAGAAGTTCTGGTAAAATGATGTTTTGTATCAGGGTTGGAGAAAAACAGTTTGGAGGAATGCCTCTTGAAGTCTAATGCATGGAATAAGATGGGCACTGTGTAAAATGCACAAAATTTAGGTTTATGTGTTTCAGTACAAGAAGAAGAAGGATTGCTTAACCCACGAAGCAGCTACTGTGCAGCTCATTTATCTACCAAAGTCCAATTACTGAATGCAGAAAATTGAACATACAAATGCACACCAGAAATATAGTCTTGAGCACAAAACCCTCATCAGGCCATAAGCCCTATTTAACATTAATGTCCTTAATAGTTCACATAGGACCACATCCTAATCTGTCCTTAATAATAAGTCCTTATCTAGCAAAATTCTCATTGCCTAGAAATCAACAAGAGTTTTGCCAATTTGTTCAGTAGGGAATATTTCCCTCAGTGGATCAGAAATGTATCTGTCTACTGTGAAAGACACTTCCTTACTTATAACTATTTCTTTTTTCCATGCATTCCTCTTTATGGAACATGTTCCCTGATAAATACTTTTGCTGCCATGTGCTATGAATGAAGCATAAAAAAAAGCAACCCAAACCTGAAAGCAGGATATACAAAGGTAAAGAAACCTTTGTTCTGTAACCTAGTTGCACGAAGACAAAAGAAAACTAGAGGTGAAGTATTTCTTCAATTCTAGAAAGACCAGCTCAGCATATCTATTTCAGTCTAAACCAGGAATGTCAGAGAGGTAAGACTTTAAACAGTGATTTATTCTTGCCTTTGACATATGAGGTACAAGACTATAGTGGGAAAAAAAATTATGAGGTTCTGAGGGTTGCACTGAATGACACCTTGTTTACAGGGAGCTGAACAGAGCACAATTTTTCCAAGCTCTAGATATGATAGAAAACTTTTTAAAAGTAGGATTACATTTTTCTGACTTGTCTTGTGTATGTTTTTTGAATATATTTGCATTTCCTTCTGATTTAGATATATTGGTGCAATATCCTTAGTGTACCGGTAGCTGTTGGAGAGTTTCTTCAAGCCTCTGCTTGTTTAAAATTTGTATCTGTTGAATTAAACCTTTAAACACATGTTGAAAGGGCCTGTAGCCTCACAGGTACTATACATGTTTTGAGTTTGTACCATCCTAATTATTTTTGTCCATATTTACTGAGGGCCTGTAAGCGTGACTAAAATGAATGTACAACCTGCTCTACATCCTAGTCTCCTCTCCTAGAATATTCAGTGACATTGCAGAAAAAGGTTACTTGATGAATGTATAAATCAAAAATGTGGAAAAGGTATTTAACCTAGATAACATATGCAGTGGAACTGATACTTAAAAGGCAGCTTACGAGTTTCCTAATTTAAGTACAAACTGACACTTTGAAGACACTATATCAATCTGTCTTGTACAAACTTGGGATTCTGTGACTGCCCTTGTGCAGTATTTCTCATTTGTACTACTGCAAATCCAGGTTGATTTCCTGGCTGGTTGAAAAGCCAAGGAACTGTATCTCTGCTTAGGCTCAATGATTTATGGATGATATGCTAGCTCTTTTTCTGTCCACCAGCCTCACGTCACAGCAGCTTACAAGCTGCAGTGTCACTAAGACAGTTGTTATTACTCTCTTTTAAGCCCAGCAGTTGCACTTGCTCTAGATTCTTTAAAACAGTCAATTGTGACAGTAACTATGATGTATACTTTCCCTCTGTACAGGAGACAGAATTCTGCAGCACTGTTCATCTATCTGATTCCCTTGTAGGCTTTTCACCTACTGCTGTAATTTATTTTTCAGAAGAATACCTCTTGAGAGTAAACACAGATATAGGAATATTGTATTTTATATGTGCACTTGTGTGTGTGCCCAGTTTTCTGTTTCTACAACTTTGCTCTGTGCCTGAAGCTTTTTCTTCTATTTATTGCATATATCTGCTCACTTCCATCACACTCCATTGTATAGGTTAGCCTAATCCAGACACTTTTTAATGACACTCCATTATAACACTTTACGACACAGGGTAGATTGCCAAATTAAAAAGTAAAAGTTTCAAAAATCCTTATTATCAAGGAAAGTATATTATCTGATTGCCAATCTTTCTGACTGCTCTGTTTGAACTGTAAGCATATATGAGTTAAAACATTTATCTTCTAGACCTTTCCAGCTTTGTCATGGTATTATTTTTATTGTGACAGTTTGTGAAGAGTGAAATTTTCAGGGTCATAATTTTGACGCTTTTTGTGTTTTTATGAACTGGAAACTTTTGTGTGTAACATTATCAGAAACTAGTAACAAAGAATAAAGGTTGAACTAAGTAAGATAAGAATTATTCAATTTGCATTTGAATGTTTATATGTTTCTCTGCCACCAGACACAGCAAAATTTTTACAGTAATTTTGCCATATTAAGGTGTTGAACAGAAAGAAAAAAGTGATTAGCACAGTTGGAAAGTATCCAGGGAACAAGAATAGGTTCTGTTCCCTCTTCCTTGCCTTATCCTGGAGAGCAGGAACCGGGTGCTGGTAGAAAGGCAGAAAACCCCTCCCTTCCTCTCTCCTTTTAAGTCAATTTGCAGACCTTGGTAGGAGGACTGCCAATTGCTCAGTAAGTCAGGGTCGAAATGGAAAGTCCTGCGTTCCTCTGGGAAATTCTGTCTTCTGCGTGATTGCTTAGCTACTCTTTCACTCTCATTCTGAATTTTAGCTTCAGTTTCCTTATTTAGTTTTCCAAATTCATGGAGGTTAGCCTTGGCTAACAGGTTACCTCCCACTGAGCTGCTTGCTCCCTCCCTTTCCATTGCAAGACAAAATGAGAAAAAGAAACTCATGGGTCAAGACAGAAAGAGCACTTGCTAATTGCTACTGTAAGCAACACAGACTTGATGTAAGGAAAATTAGTGTTAATTTATATTTAATTAAACCAGATGTGCAGATAGTGAGAAATGAAGACAAACATTAATGTCTCTCCTCCTGCTTCTCCCAGGCTCAAGTGCACTCTTCCATCCCTGTATCCTCCCCAGCAGTGCAGGAAGGATGCTGGGCAGGAGGTTCTCTGTAATGGTTGCTGCTCTCTCTGCTCCTTCTTCCTTCCATACCTTCCCTCTTCTCCAGCATAACCTCCCCACAGATTGCAGTTCTTTCATGAAATGACCCTGTCCAAGGGCTGCAGTGGGGAAATCTGCTGTGGAACCTGAAGCACCAGCTCCTCATCCTTCTTCTCTGACCTTCATGTTCTCACTGCTGTTTCTCACTGGTTTCATCCCATCTCCTCTGTGTCAGGGGCATCCTTTGCCTTTCCTTAAGTACATTTTCCCACAGTCATCACCACCTTGGCTGCAAGGCTCAGCCATGCTCTGCACTGGGTCTTTTAGAACCAGCTGCAGCTGATCATGTTCAGCACAGGGCAGCCCTGGTCCCTCTTCACAGAGGGCACCCTGCACCCACCCTGGCCAGCACCTGGGCAGCTGCAGTCCATACAAAGACTCAGTCATCCACTCTCTGGAATACTTTCATAATCTGTTTGATATGCAAGCACACTGCATAAATTAAAAAGAAGAAATCCTACGTGTAAACAGTTTAAATCCAAAAATAGAAACACTGAGTTTCCCTTAGGGAAGAAAGAATTCATGTCTGTAATATAGGTGCCAGGCTGTACTTAGATCCCAACCCCACCACAGTCCCTGGCAAGGTGCAAACTAGGTGGGCACCAGCTGCTTTGCACCCAGGCTGTGAATTGGTTGCTTGGGAAAGGCAGCTGGGACTGCTGGGATGCACTCCATCCAGGCCCCCTAACCAGGTGATGTGGCAGAGAGGTTCATTGTGCACAGGTCCATCCTCTCTTGCAAGGCAGAATATCATGCTTTTAAAAGCAGGCAGCAACTACATAAGTATCTTAGGATTTCCAGTGCTGAGGAAGAAAGTATTTTGACATTTCAGACTTGAGTTCCATTTCCAAAAGGGATTTTTTGGTCTCCTGATTTGCGGCATTTTTGAACCTGCATCTCTTTATCTAGAACAGGTTGAGCCAGTTGGAAAATGTATGAGCAGAGTAAAATGGTGAGATAACACAAAGGGAAGAGAAGACAAGAATGGAGTACATGTCATCTCACTCTGTTGAAAGTCTAGGCAGAAGCATAGCCCTTCTCAGTGTCTGGAAAGTGTGCTACACAGACTTCTCTGCCCTCCACAGAAGATACCTCCTTGCTCTCTCTGCTCTCCCTCTCATGGCCCATGAGCCCTGCCCCAAATTAAGAAGAAATCACTGTTGTCCTTCATCCCAACAGTTTCCTTGTTCTTCTTCAACATTAGCTGTACTAAAAAGTCACTCCACCCACAAATGATTCCTTCACAGGATACAATTTGGCAAAGAAAACATCAGGACGTACCTATCATTTAACAACTGCCCTTACCTACGTTACAAAATGTATAGAATTTGAACCTCCTAATAGCTTCCAATTTATAAATTTCTTTCTAGAGATGATGTGGAAAATTTCAGCTTTGTTCCAATTGTATATAACAACAAATACTTTTTTTTTTTCCCAATAACTTCTCTTTTAGAACATTGTTTTTTTCTTATTTTATCACAGTACCCTGAATATTTTTGCTGAAAGCATTTGTGGGACACGGCTGAGTTTCAGTCAGCCTTGCAGCTTTTTCATTTCGGTCATGACAAAATGTTAGTTTCCAGTGGAACTGACTCATACTCTCAGGTTCCTTTGTAACCTAAAAGTCCAAAACCCAACTTTTTCTCATTTGTTTTGGATACTTTTACCTCACAAGAAATTCTGTGTTTTCAAAGTAAATGAATGGTTAGTTGCTGCTTTAGTTTTTGCCCACATTTTCAGCAGTTTTCTCACAGCATAGAGTTCTACATTACAGTAAGGCACTCACTGTCTTGCTTTGTTTATAGCTCTCTGCTAAGCTGTACATTATATGTTATATTTCATAAAGAAAACTTTTCTTTACTTTCCTACAAAATATCACAGAAACATTAATATATTTGGTTTATATGGAATATTTAAGCTAGTAAACCCCTAAAAATAATTTGGGTGTTTGTAAAGACAGCATGATTCAAAGAGAATGGCTTTTAAAGTCCATGAAATTCTTTAAATAGCTTGAAGACCTCCTACAGTTCTTGTTTTATTTGTGAGCTGTACGATACACTGCATTCACTTTAACCAAATTTTTGCTGTGGTTTTAGTCAGCAGACACACAGGGAACAAAAATAATATCATTTTTTTCTGTCTAATATAATTTACATGAAGACATTGCTTTAAATTGTCTGTATGTACCTTATTATCATCTGCACTTTTTAATTCATGGTGGAATTACAAATAAAACCAGCAGGAATCATAAACAAAAAAAACCCAAAACTGTTTTGTGTATTTGTGAAAAATAAAAGCCTTTCCTGATAGTGAAATTGCTTAAGAGGTATGTGTACTTCACTGTAGTTCTTCTAATTTCTTTCTTCTATCAGGTTTTTTTTTTTTTAATATAATCCTCTCTCTGCAACATTTGACTTATAAATCTCCTTTTTGTCTGATTTTCTTCTTACCTTAATCTTACTTTAAACACTTTACCATCTCAAGCTGGTGTAAAAGGGCCAAAGAAATGAAGTTATGTCTGTGCCACCTGGGAGTCTCCCAAGGTATTCTTTTCATTGTTGTACAATTGTGATATCCTAGATTTTTATCTTTTCTTTATCATAAGTAGCTTCCCTTTCTGCTACATGGACTTAGCACATTTTTTAATATTCTGTACACTATTATCAACATATTTCATATTCTTCACACTGTACCTTTTTAAAGGCCATTTCTTTTTCTCCTAGCCTTATGAATATTCTCTTCACTCCCTAAGATTTGATGTTGTTGCTCTACAATCACACAAATAAATCTTCAACAACTTTTGTCTCATTAACCACATATATCTATTTTCTTGGGGATACATTCAAAGACATGTCTGGCCTGCTTGATCGCTCAGCAGATTTGAAAAGAAATAGCTCCATTTTACCTCCAGAAATAACTTTCCATGGTCATTTCACAATTTCTATTCTAGTCTGCGCCAGGGTAATTGGAGTCTTCATGATTAATGATGTGCCTCTTTAAGAGAAACTGTTATAGATACAAACTTTTCCTGACCTGTCTCTTTTCACACTGGTTTGCACATTTTTATCTATTTCCTTATAACATATTTTGTACCTTTTCTATCCCACATTTCCATCCAGACTGCTCCTGTTCTGCTAAGCCATTCTGCATGCAGAATATAATTTCTTTGATCTTTCAGCTATATTGTCCTTTACTGCATATACTCTCCTGTTACTATGGTGTTTTCATATCTTAGATTTCTGAGCCAGCTCTCGGTCAACCTACAGTAATTAAGTTATTTTTGTCTAAACACATATGGTTTCAGCTCTGCAATCTTCTGTCTTTATATAATCCCAAAGAATTCATGTAAAACAAAGACTTTCTGAATTCACTTCTCTGAAGAAAGTCTTTTTATCACTTTCACTTCATTATTTTAAACAGTTTGTGCTATATTACCTTCATGGTGACATTCTAGAATAATTTGTTCTCCTTTTATCGTAGCTGTAAGTCAGGAAGTTGTTAGCCTGAGGATATGCATGTATAGGTTGGGATCACTGTAGCTTCAAGAGACTCATCAGCTTGAAAATCTCACAGAGCAAGGGACTGACAGATGATTAGTGTGATCCTCAACTAGAGAGGAGGCATTCAGTGTCTGGAAGAGAATTCAAGAAACACCGTCTATATAGAAAAGCAAAACCCACTGTTGTGGGAAAGATGGATGTTAAATTGTTCTGTAGAATAATCATCTAGAATTAATAGTAGTTTTAGATGAACAGAATCATAAATAGAATCACTGAATGACTTGAGTTAGAAGGGACCTTAACTATTGTCTAGATCCAAATCCCCTACCATGAGCAGGGATACCTTCCCCTGGACCAGGTTGCCCAGAGCCCCATCCAACTTAGCTTTCCCCTTCCAGGATAAAGAATAGAAATTAGAAACCTTAAAATAAAGTGTATTTTATGTAAAAGGCTTGGGAATTATTTGTTATTCGTGTTTTGTTCTCTAGCTGATGAATCCATCCTACCTCCATCCTCACCCCCCCACACCCACCCCATTCCTTTAGCCTTCTCTTCTTTCAGACAAGAGAAATGAAAGAAAAGAAAAAAAAGGTACATAATGCCTTTTGGTTTTATCCCATTGTTTCATCAGCTACATTTCTTTTTACAGTTCTTAGCAAAAGTCAGGAATAAAAGTGACATTTCTTACACCAAAAAATAAAATGGTGTGACATCATGCAGACATTACGGGCATGAGAAGATGACAAGGAGGATAATAGGTAGAGAGAGAGGGATCAAGTTCAAAACTCATGTGTAGCCTCCTGAGGCTGTTATTTTTAATTGACTGAGCTTTTGGAGTAATCAGTTGCTAATAAAATCTAATATTTCATCACTAAACCTTGCCTCTAATTTGCAATTAGTCTGTGAGTACCTTTGCCCTTTCTTCAGTAACTGTAGAAATAGTAGTGAAAACATCATTAAAGTCTGTAGGATTTTTCCCACTCTGAATAACTCTTCACAGCTCCAAACTTCCTCTGCCTTGTGCTAAATAAATCTGCATACTCTTTCCTTGAAGGTTTCTAGCCTCAGCCCTTAAGCAAATAAACCACTATCCTATTGCCCATGCCCTTTCAACAGAATACACTATCTATTAAGATGAGCTATTCCTATCTCGCTGAATGGCCGTATTCACCAGTCCATGAATTTGTAATTTAGCGTGTTTACTGCAGTCCTGGGATGTGTGCTGCTTAAAATGTTCACTGGGGACTTTGTCATTTAGCTGTGTCATATTATTATACTGTGTAATGAAACATAACCACATAATGCATGTAAATAACAAAGTGTCAGCTCCCTGCCAAAATATAAAGGGAATATAAAATGTACCTTCCATCACAATCCCAGATAAAACAGCATAGCAATCTTCCAGAGAAATGAAAAAGTTGGCTTGCTGAAATTATTACTCTTGCTTTTCAGTTAAATACAAGCAAAAGGAGTAGGCTCTTCATTTTGTATTACTTCCCAATCTTTGTTCCCTACTATGTTTCTAATTCATGATTTTTATTTTTAATATGATCCAGACATATCTCTTTCAGCTGTAACGTACACACTCCTATAAATATCCATCTTCTTCCTGGCTTCTTCCCTGCAGCTGTCCTCTTTCTGTCTTCCTCTGCTGCAATCTTGACAACAAATATTTGATATTTTTTTCTTTTCCACTTGGCCTTAGTTTACCCTTAATACTTAGAATGAGCTAGGCTAAAGAAGAAACTCTGCCCCAGATATATGCATGCACACAGTAGCAATTCATTTCCAGATGAAATTTCAGTTCTCAAAATTTTGAGTTCAAGAAATCTTTCACGTTAATTTATCCCCATTCATTTAGTTGTATTTCTCTCTGTCTCTTTCGTAGATTGTCTCCTATTGCACATGGAAGGTCTCTCCAGTGCTCATGAATAAACATATACAAAACTGTTGTAAAGAACCATTTCATACACACACAAACACACCCACACACTCAAAAATTACAATAATTAAGAGGAGGAATAAAGGTCTATCAAATAATCACTTGGACAAATATACTTAAAAGCCAATATAAAAAACCAAAGCACATGGCAAATATGCTGAAAGAAAGCAGAGCAGAACACAAACATGCTTGAAGTGATATTAGACACATTAGAAAGAGGAGTAAACACAGATTTTGAGATAGGATAGAAAGTGAAACACTGTCTAACAAGCAGTTCCAGAAGAAATCTTAAAAGTATGCAGAATGCCGATTTAAAAAACTTGAAATGAGAAGAAAGAGAAAAGATGAGCTAATTTCCTATTAGCAAGATTTTGTGGTGAAAAAAATACAAAGGAACAGCACCGCCCTTTTGAATGAAAATGATACTTTTTAAAAATCTGTTTTTGTCTTCAGTTTCTTACTTAATGTCTCAAGCACAGGAGTATGAATGCCATATAATATGTTCTAACATTGGCTCAGATTAAAAAAAAAAAAAATTCTTCCACTTTGTTTATTCCTTTTGTGGTTGCCAAGAAAATCTATGTGTCTCTGCTTAAGCTGAAAATCATTTTTTATGTTGCATGTTCAAATACTCACATCCGAGTCGTCATAAACTGTACATACTATTTTCCACGTTGGGGGATCCTCTTTCCTCACCACCGTAGTTTGGAAGCCTAAAATGGGGATGTGAGAAAAGTGGAGCTTTTACTTGCCCGACATGTTTAGATTGAGCAGGTGTTTAAAAGGAAGTAAGTCTGAAGCTTAAAACACAGCCATAAAAATCCTTCATTGACTTACTGGTTTTAGAAATGATGTGCCATGAAAAATCGTTGCAGATGATGACTATTTGAATAACAATTTCTGTTCTCCAGTCTCCTAAGTCATATATCTTTTCACAAAGGAAACTAAAACAAAAAAGAACCAAACCCGGATTTCATACATGAAAAACTGCAACTAATACAGGCCCAACTTCACTCAGGTGCAGAATATTCATAATTTTTTCCCCCTAGAATGATCCCAGTAGAAGAGGGGAAAAAAAAAAAAAAAGGTGGGGTGGGGGGGAGGGAAACTCCACCTCTTAGGAAAATTAAGACGATAAATTCCAGAATCTTTCCACAGAAAATTGTTGATCCAAAGAGACTCAATTCATTGAAAATAATCTGGACAACTCTCACCACAATGGCAGTACATCTTTTATGAGTTGAATGAATTGTCTAATATGACGAAGTGCCTCAAAAACATTCTGAACAACTGAATAACCTTACTCTAGATGCTTTTGTATCTGCCCGTTTTCTTCTTTCCTGCCTTGATATTTTATCTACTTGTAGTCAAACAAATTAAATGTGCCTGGTAACATAATCTACTCATTAATCTGTCCGACAAATTAAATCTTTCTATTTGTAGATCATTTGGAGGAATGGGAGAAATAACTGCACTTTGTTTAATATAAAATATAGCTGCACATATATATTCATATATATTTTACATTTTTTTTTCTAAAACATACTTCTAATCCCTAAAAGCATTTAGCAAGCAGCCTGATTAAGTTAGGGATGCAACCCAACATCTAACTATTATTTATGCTGATAGTAAAGAGTACATGTGCCAGCACTGTATTTCAGAGAAAAAGAAGTATCAATTAATAGCAACCCTGACACTGCAACAATTACCCAGTCACTGTTCAGTCTGGTGAAATCACCTAAGTCAAATGGAGATAAGAACTCAGGTCTAAACATGGGCTATGTTGTATTTTCATAGCTTTTCATATATTTATCATCTACTTTTGAGGACTTAGCTGGTCAAACTTTTCACTAGAAGCAATTTGAAAGTTGACCTTTGCCTTTGAACTGTTTGTGAACAGTTGTAACTGTAGTATCACACTCCAACAGTGCATCAGAAGCTTTCAGGCATGAACAGTTCAGCACATGTATTGCTCTCAGGTTTAGCTGTCTGCTGTGGTCATGAACTCAAATTCTTCCAACATGCAGCAGGTCACCTGCAAAATGTAGGTCTCTTCCCCACTCTATCAGTAGCAGAGTCTGAAGAAGGGAGAGCCTTCAGTTCTGTCTGGGAAGGAGTTGAACTGCTGGGAGAGAACTAGCCAGAAGGGTTCTAGGAACTGTCACTCTCACTTTTTCCAACCTGAATGAACAAATACAGCACCGCTCATCCTTGACGGCACCAGCATTTTACAAGGGACTTACACGAATCTCATCCTTGTAGCAGCAAGCATGAGTTCCTCTCACTGTTGTCTGTCCTAAGTGCTGTGCTTAGGCTGAAAGACAAACGATTTCATGCACTTACTTCAGCAGCTGGCTGTTGCAGTTCAGTGGAGTGAAGAAATAAAGACCACAAACACAACACTATGATGCCAGGCCAACCAGCAGATGCTCAGGGTGTCCTTGGTAAGTTTCAAAAGTCACCAGGGGACCATAAAGGAGCTATCCCCTGAGGATTTGAGGTGGAGCTGTTCCCGTTGGGGCCTCAGTTATGATGTGGCATCACCTTTATTTTCAGATGATTACACATTTTTAACTGATAGATTCTCATCGTTTCGGGGCTGTGAAGATGCAAGAGTGTTGATTCCAAAAATAAACAGGTTTTCTTTCAGAGAGGGTCTAAATGAGGGAAAAGTAATTGGGTAACAGAAGTAACAGGCTGGAGCCTAAAGGCCAACACTGTTTGGCAGGATAGGAGGGGTAGAATTCATGGAGTGGAACTGAAGGAACCCTTGGGAGACCCTCTGGAGCACCTAAGGAAAAGTAGGGTTAGGCCAGGCAGAAACAAGACATGATCACTGTGTCTGCAGGCAGACAGGTATCCCACTGTGCCCAGGATAGAAAAGTGACAATTTTCAATAAAAGAATATGCTACCATCTCTTCCTTATGAAATTATTTCACTTAATTTATCCTTCTATGAGATCTACCACAGGCTCAGAGAACGGTAGTCTCAATATTACTTACAATTGTTCTTCAACAAGCAGAAAGAAAATAAAGTGGACCACTTAGTCCATGCCTTAGTCTGCAGCAATTTTGAGTGGTTTGTTTTTTTGGTTTTTTTTTTCTCTCGTACATTTGATTATCCACAGTTGATTTAATCTATTATGGGGCAAAGGCAATTTCAGTTGTTTCACAATTACAGTTTCAAATTACTTATTTTTATATATCCAATATTCACTTTTTTCCCCTTGAAGAGCATTTCTTCTATCAGAGGAGTCCACAGTTCCTCTTAAAGGAAAATTCTTTTCCATATAACTGGAAAAGTAAATTCAAGCTATTTCAAAATATTCTGTAACTGAGATTAAAATTCTTTTTAATAAACAGAGTTTTGATCAATATTCCAGTCACTCTGTGAATACTCACTGAAAGTGAACATAAAAAAGGGTCATGGACTTATCTGAATTGATTAATTTCCATGTATATGCATATTGACATTAAAAATATTTACAGTACATATCCAGATTTCTGCGTTTGTGGGTCTGAAGCAGAACAGATTTATTTACACTACAAGAAATAAAATGCCCTTGCATGGAACACATATTTCAATGACTGAAGTCTTCAAAGTTGTGGCTAATGAAGCTTCAAACCCATGTTGTTAAAAAATATATCCTAAAATACAGTCCTGACAAACATAATCTAAAGCAAAGTCTGATAACCTGCCACTTCACTTCAAAATGTCCTCATAATGAGCTTTGAAATATAATCAATAGTATTGATTTGGAGGTGATTTTCATAGGTTTAAGGGCCAGTTAAACAAAAGATGGAGGAAAAAAAATTGTTCGTGATTTTCCAGTTGTTTTATTATGAACCTGTTCATATTTTCTAGCTTCAATCTATTAAAAATATTCCTAACACAGACCATTATTTGGTGGTTGAAAGTGATAGGCCAGAAAAAAAATACTAGTTAATAATAAATTTTCTACTGTTCCATAGTGCACAACCTGATATTAAAACCCCCCTCTGTCTGATATTTGCAATAAAGTTCTGAATAAGCATTTTCGGTCCTCAAAGAAATACAGGCTGAATTAGGTTCAAGACAAAGAATGAGTAGAAGCATAGTTTTGCTTTATCTAAGCCAGGTCTAGCTGTTCTGATGCCTGCACTCTATTTTTCACTTGGGGATAGACTGTCACAGCCCGTTTTAGTGTCTCCTGCTGGGTATAGCTGCCTGTATGCAGTCTGAAGGAAGAAAATGCACTGCAGAAAATAAGTTTCCCAGCTGCACTGGAAATTCCACCCTCAGGCTCAGGGCTAAAATCTCAGCTACTGGTCTGCTGCTTCTGAAACACTTTTTTTCCTGTAATTATCCCACCCATTTCTGATTAAAAAAAATCCAGGGTACAATGCATACAGCACATCAAAAACGTTGCTATTGTAGATATAGGAAAAATGTGAAAAGCAGCTTTATCTGCTGAGCTAGAAAACTGAATAATGGGCTGAGCTCTATTCTCGTTTCTTCTTGGTGCACCTCAGGGTTGCCTGGCTAGGTGTAGAAGGATTATTAAAATGTACCAGCATGGAGGGCAAGAAGGCAGGAAATACAGGTGACCTGCAGCTGCCTCCTGCCCTGGTGATGGGGCACTGCCACAGCACACATCCCTCATAGGGCAAATTATAAATCTATAACTCCTTCAGTGATCTTCAGTAAGACTATCTGATATTTCCTTCTTTCACTGTCCCTAAGCAAACATAGTGGCTGATAAAAGCAAAATTCTCTGCTTTGCTCTAGTTTCTAACCATTCAGGGAGAAACCTCGTACTGACAGAAACATTAGTTTGCAGGTGTTTTCTTTGTCTGTGGCTCCAGGAAAAAAAACTTACAGTTCCAATCATCCCTATACTCCATTTCTGTAAAGAAACCAAGATAAGGGTAGCAGTGTTATCAAAAGACTCTGTCTAGAGAAGTCATCCACTTGCAATGGATGCCTACATCTGCTGGGTTTTGTAAACAAAAATAAAAATAGTTGCTTTGGAAATCCAATTAGGAAAACACTTCTGTTCTCTGTCATCTATTTTGGCTTGTCTGGGACTTGTTTTGTTTTTAATTCAGTAGATCCTGACTACATATCCCCACCTGTAGTTCTAATCAGTGGTTACAAATATTGCAATTAGCTGCTGTGGAAATGATTATGTTGTCACAAACAGAGGATTAGAACTTCATACGAGAAAAAATCATCAAGAACAGATGAATGCCTGAGAAAAAAAATTAAGCTCTGGGTCTCCTGCAAAGGTTCTTAAAAACAAAATAGAAAACAAATAGTAACAAAGAGGAAACCAGAAAAGTATTACTGCTTGCCTTTAATGCAATTTCCCCCCAAAGGTTATTAAAATCCATTGATTGTGAAATGTCTGTTCTCAGGCAAAGATTTAAACTGATTAAAATGCATAGTGTATTGGGGATTAAACCTTTATCCCATGACAAAGTTCCTCTCAATGGAAACATAAATGACTGGATTCTGAAATTCTAAGAAAAGGATTTACTTTGAAAAGGAAAACTATTTAATTTTATTGATACCAATGCAAGAAATAAGGGACCAGTCCCACTCTAACTTACTATTGTTGGCCAGAAACAATGTAAAAACTATTCTTCCCTAAAAGCGATGGTTTTCACATTTTTCTAGATGCAAACCCTGTTTTTGTAGGGCTCACAGACCTACATCTTGGTGCAGATGGCTACATCCTGCCTTGTTCTCAGGAAGCCGCTACAGCCTATCTCTGGTATAATGAGCACTACCTGCACTACCAGTTCTGAAGAGAATAATCCATTTTCCTGTCAAAGATAACTTTGAGTGACTCCTAAAAAATTGTGATATTATTTACAGTTACAAATCATTCTGATTATATGAAATACATTTTCTGAAAGTATTCATTTTCAAGGCAACCTGTCCTTTTATTTGGGTCGATGAAATTCCATTAACACACTAGCAAAATTACAAGAAATTCAGTTGGTTTTGTTGGTTAATGCATGCCAGAGAGGCAAAGGTGATTGTTATCCCTTGCAGACACTTAACAGCGAAATAGCTGGTTCAATAAAGCATTCTGCATTCTGAGATGTCACAATGATATTGTGTGAGGAACACCTTCAAAATAGTTCTCATTACTTCCTTTAGGGCCCCCCATTTTGTTGTTAATTCTGGACCTCAGTGTACACATATTTATCTCAGATCAGATAAGGCATTTTTATCAGATCACGGACAACAGGCACTTCTAGTCTCTTGATCTATTAAATTTTTGTCAAATGCTGTATAAAAGACCTCTGCTTCTTTGGAGAGCATGTTCATCCAATGCTGATAATCCTTAAAGTACAAAGTTTACAATACATTTAAAATAAATTCAGATATTTTCTTGGAAAAGGTGAAGTCTCCCTATGTATTGGAGCATAGTGGCATTTTATATTTCTTAATAAATAGGCAACAGTTTTCACTATGTTGTCTTAGTGTAAACCAGTACACACTTTGGAGAGATTCTCAACTACTTTATTGAGTTTCAGCCCTCTTCTACCAAGTCTTTCAGATTACTTTGACTCACTGTCTGTTGTCCCATACCTTTGAGACTCTGGGTGGGTATGCTTTTAATATAAGGACATATCAATTTCTCCTGATACTCTTCAAATTTTGTTTTCTAGTATGTTATTTGAATGTGTGTCTATTTACACATGCATTTAATACAAATAGACACAATAAACAGAAAGATTAATCTGTTTAATCATACCTATGCATTTCTCCTGCCACTCCTGATTGGATGGGTCTAGCAGCACTTTTTTTACTGCCTGTTAATGTTCAGCTTAGAATGAATGAATGCCTCATTGCAACCTTTCTATTTTTTGTGGAAACATTGCCCATTCTGTCTGTGTAAACTTATCTCAACTCATTCCACTAGATCTTTGGGTACATTGCACATACTCTGTCATTGCTTAGATATTCTCTTCACCTCCTCCCCCTGTTATTGCAAAACTGATTTTTCAGCCTCAGTTCCACACTCAAGGCTTGTATTTTCCCATATTGTTAAAAAAAAA
>VXAC01008719.1:0-146156 GCA_013399225.1 Rhipidura dahli | reverse complement strand
AAGCATCCTTCCTGTATTGTCATCATGCTTATGTTGTCATGTCCCTTATAAACCTGATAAAATATTCAGAAAGATAATTTCATCCAGTGGGTGATGCAGGGCCAGGATCTGCTGTCAGGGGACAGATGTTACATCCCTTCCTGCACAACAGAGTGTGCTTATTGCTTCATCCCACAGCAGTAGCTCCCTCAGCTCTTTTGTCAGATCCACCCCAGGGAACATAGTCATTACTGCTACAAAACAAAGCAAGAAAAGAGGAAGACAGGTTGGTATATAATTTTTCCTCAGAACTACCACCTCGGTGAGATGCTGTTGAAACACAAATTAACTTCACAAAACTTCACACAAATTAACTGCAGTCGTGACAGAAAACTGGGCATTTCTGCAACGTTAGACCTACTGGCATCTTAAGAATACCTTATACATCTGATAGAGATGAAAACACGTAGATGAGTGGAAGATGAATTCCCACACTGGAGCTGGCAGCATATGAAAGCCTGTCTTCCCAAGAACTGATGGAATTAACAAAAAGAGAGTCAGGACTCAAGCTTTGCCTCTCAGTGGAAAGAGACAGTGTTTAAGCAGCAGTGAAATATTGCTGGTCAAAGGAAGTGTGATGGCTGCCAGAGCACTCACACATTCTGCTTCACACCAAAGCATAAAGCCCAACCCATTTCCCCTCTGTCTGTACCAGGCAGTGTTATTAAATCACTTAAAAGCTTGCAACTCCTTCAAATGCACGTGGCTTCTTTATTGAACACTGCCTTATTTAATAACATGAAGATTTGCACCAAATATTCCTTCTTATTCTGTTCATGTATTTTTCTGACCAGTCAGCTTTCAATCTTTCATATAGCTCAGAAAAAAAAAAACTCTGCAGCATGGCTTAGCAGGTTAGTTTAAAGTCTTAATTTCTGCTGTCCTGTTTTTTCTTTTCTGGCAATTTAACTATCCTTCTGAGTGGACTTATATAAATTTGACCTCCATTTGTCAAGGCCCACTATGGGCCAATATATTATATTTATCTGGAATTGAATCACAGTTTAGCTTAAAAAATTTTAAAAACTACCCCATGTACTATGCTGAAATGATCCCATTGTTTATGTTTTGGTAACAGAATTTCTCAGAAAAAAAATTGTAATTAGTGACAAAAAGATATGTTACTCTGGAAGTGTGCTAATCATCCCAAATTTCTACTGAAAGTAGCACAAACCAAAATGTAAATCCGGCTTTAAGACCAAAAAATGACATCATTTATCAAAAACAAAAGCAGAAAATATTCAATACTTTGCCTAATATATAGTGGACTGGGAAGGGAGAGACACCAAGACCAGGAGTGTCAATAGAAGTTGAATGTGTTTTATTCTTACCATTTCTATAAAACTATATTTAGGTGAAGCAGAAATATTTTTCTTCTTTTAAAAACAGTCACAGACAATGCATTATTCAATATGTACAATCTGTCCTATGGCCCATAAATGCTTTTTATCACATTCTTCCAAATACACATCTTGCAAGGGAAAACTTATCATGATGGTATCTATCTAAAGGTACAAATTTGTCTGAGATACATATCTCCCCATACAGAAAGGTGCATAAGCATGTGTTGTCAAGGACCCCCTTACCTTGCTTAAAGGTAGATATATAGGTAGATAGGATGGTCAACCAAGCCTTTTCTTTAGCCCAAGTCTTGATTTTCTGGGTAGTGCTTTTAACAGGTTTCCAGTCCATATCAGAGATTTCTCCAAGAAGTAATAATGTTTTCAGGAAAAATAGGCAGCAATGGAACGCTGAGATCTAACTCACTACATCCAGTCCATGTTTCCCCTAATGCCTTGAAAAAATACTTCTGAGTACAAGTTTTGTGGAAGAAGGTCTGCTATATTCTGTATGGCTTCCTGTGCTTGGCTTTGAATGCACTGAGCTGAGCTTAAAGAGCAGCTATGAAAGGCACTTTTCTCTAGCTGTACTGAAAAGCATTTTTGCACTCAATAAAATAATGTCAATAATGAAAGGCTTCACAATGACACTAAATAAACAAATAAATAAAAAGACACCCTCACCTATTTTCCCCTTTTATTTGCTTTTCCTTTAGATGCCTTCTACCAAATGCAGAGCTTATTAGGTTTCCCTCTGACAAGAGAAAAATGTAACATAAAACTGGAAATTTTGGGTTTGATTTTGTTATACTCTTATAACTTAGGGCTTCTGCCATATAAGAAGCTGCAATTTTCTATTTACTCCATAAAAGAAATGTATTTGCTTTAAGATGTGATCTCATATTTTACATTTCCTGGCTCATAAGCCACCTCAAATTCTTGAAGATGAAAACATAAATTGAAGTACTGAACAAGGTCGTTCCTCTGGCAGTCTTACCAGATACAGATCATGTGGAGAAATTATTATATCAAGAGGAAGAAAACAATTTTTTTAAAAGGAAATTTTTTGCCATTCTTTTTTTAGTACCCTTTCATTTGTTTTGCTTCACTGCAATAAGGGCAATGTTGCTCTGGAGAAGGAAAAAGACTTCAGAAAAAATGGGTCTGAATATAACAAAAAAATCAAGGCTTATATGCTTTGGGGGCTGGGGTGGGGGGGGTTATTATTATTTTAGGCTCTATTCTTTGCTCAGCTGCTATTCCATAAAAGTACATTTTGAGGGTGGATCCAGCAAAACCGTGTGTTCAGGTTTTTTATGGTTCCTGCTGGCTGTTCTGTACCTGTTTGCTGAAATGTTCAGATCAAACACTCTTCTCCATACAAGTGCCACCAAACCAGCCCACGTCTGATGTCAGGAAAGATGTGCAAGCTTGCTTTAACAAGTGGCCAAACTGGCACACCATGGTATGAGACATTCCTAGGGGTGCTTTCAGCTACAGCAGGAACAGCCAAATCAGAGAGTTTCAAAAGCATGTAAGCTCTTTCATCAAGAGATTCCTCTGCCAAAAAAAGCTGGAAAAAAATTCCCATTTGGATGTTCTGGTGACAATAGCAGTAACTTGAGGAACTGGTGGTGAAAACTGGTTCCCTGCTTGGCCTTTAGGACTGTGATCAGATGAGAAACATCCTGATCCTCACAGGGCTGTGAGTGCTTAACTTCCACTTAAAGAGTTATGTGTCATATACTCTTTTGTGGAGTTAAGTCTTTCTTTTTCACATCTCAAGGTGAGCCTACATCACAGGATACAATTAAGACCACTCCAATTAAATTCAAGAGCCAAAACATACAAGAAACCTGGACCCTTCATACCAGTTAATCACATGATGGGTAACAGAATAAAATTCTGCAACTCAAAATCCCTGCACTGGGACCAACCAAGTAGCTCCACATGGTATTTCTTGTGAGGGTGCAATTAAATCAGTGCTAACTGAGGAGTCTTGCAACATGGTCCATATGTATCGTGTGTGTGCCCTTTTCCATCCTTAATATAGATCCAGATTATTTATCTGTTTCACATGGACAACATGTGGGTGAGGTATACTGATAACAGTGAAGCTCTGGATGGCTATGATTTTAAAACTGAACTAATAACCTTCATCAATTTAAAAATTATTATAAAGTGAAAGCCCTACAAATGAGGTTGTGAAGCTGACCAGTGACAGTACTGGTTGACAAAAGAGCTCCAGGATAAGCTTGCTAAAAAGGAAAAATACATCTTTAGAGAAAATCCTGGTAACAAATTACAATTTTGTTAGACTTATTCCCTTTGCAGACTGTTTCTATTTAGCAGGCTCAACAAGGAGCATGCAAAACATGAAGCTTGCCTTAAATTTATGTAGCAGAAAGAAAAACTCAGTGCAGTAGTCACCCCATGTCTCCTCATGACTTCTTTCTTAGATTAAGTTCTTCAGTCATAAAATTCAAAAGCTAAAATTTGATTAGCACTACTTCTAAATGTACTTGTCATTTTTGTTACTAAGGTTTTTGCCTACCTGTTGGGGTTTTTTTTCTTTTATTGTTTTGGGGTGTTTTTTTTTTTTTTTTAATGAATGTGGAGAGGAATTGGTTTTAAAGGCAGAAATTCTGAATGAATTCAGGAGTCCCAGACAGTGTGCAATTGGCAGTGTTTAAAGAAGCATGCTGCTGAGCTGAACTCAGGCCCCGACATAGTGCACGGAACAAAGCAAATGTAATAATATGCAGAGATTTTCATCCAAGGATCACAAAGCTTTAATAGAAGTGTGTAAGTTGGTAACAAGACTTCTGGTTTACAGCAGAGGAAATTGGGCCTAGGTATTTGACCTTTTTTTATTCACGCAGAGCATCAGTTTCCGGCAGCAGTTGCCAGAGTCACCTACCTATTGCTCTGAAGCAGAACAGAGCATAGCCTGGAGCTAGAAAATCCATCCTAATGAGAAATAACAAGTGTCTGACTTTGCTTGAGAAAGGAGCCTGAAAGCCTTTAGCCTCTGGGACAGAGTCTATACAAGGATACCCCAGGTTTAAGCTGGGTTTCATGTCAGCTGTCTGGCAAGTGGTTTGGGAGCCACTGGTTGGCAAAACTGTCACAAAGCATGGAAAACCCCTGGCATCCAGACCAGACCCCACTGTCAGCTGGGGTGCCAGCCAAGTCCTGCCCCAGTGCAGTAGATTTGTAGTTTTGTGCCTCCACTGTGGAACACAGGACTCCCTGGGAATCCTGCCTCTGATACCTTGAAAGAGCACTGAACCTCAGTGTTAAGGACACCTTCAGTTTAAGTCACAGGTATTCTACAACAAAAATTTTTGGTAAATTTTCAAATAGTTTTATATCTTTGTTCTTTTCCTGACAAACATTGATCAAAATAACTTAGCATACACGGATGCTCATAAATTCGATGTGCAGGAAGAATAAGGGAACTTATCCCACTCAATGGGAACCTGAAAGATAGGCATACTGGTGATACCTGCTGACTTCTCCCAAAGATTTGCTGATTCTTCCAGTCTTTATCAAAGAATCAGCCAAGCATCTTAAAAATGTTTAGTGAGCAAGGGTTCTTAGTGTAGAGACAATTAGACACTGTTCTATCTGTTAAAATAATGAGATTTGATGAAAAAAGTTAGATAATTCTACCCCAACACAGGGCTATAACAATTACTTTGTGAAGAGACAAGATTATTTCAAGAAAGGGTTATCTGAAGTTTATGGAAGATACACAGAAAGGAGACATGAAATAAGTTTTGTTCTGCACTAAAGACTTTTTCCAAGGAGGAAAATTATTGTGGAAAAAACACCTTTACTTTCTGAATGCAATTTATTCTTTGCAAAGTCTGTGAACCACTTAAACCAAGTTAAGCTTCAAAATTCCTGGGATTAAGCTAAATGCTTTATAAATCCTATATATAATTATGAGCAGCTCCTGACATATCTGTATTCTTTATATATTCTGTATGCTACTAAGATCCCAGGCTGGGATTTTCTAGGCAGTCTTAAGGAATTATATTCCACACTGTTTTGAAAATCCTAGAATCAGGTGACTATACTAAAATTGCCTGTTCATACTACTGGTAAATATGCAATATTTTTAAATAGTTCAGTTCTGTTGCAATATGAATTATTTATATGATCTTTTAGTAAACTAAAGAAAATTACAAAGAAACAACAAAAAATAAAGTGTTTGCAAGCAGAGTGAAACCATAATGAAAAGAACAGTGACTGGCATCTTTGAAAGATGACACAGGTTTAAGGGACTTGTATTTACACCTCTGCCATTCAGAATGCAAAGGGCCACAAAGCCCCTGTAGAACTGAATGAGAAAGAAAAATAGAGTCTCTCTGCAACCCCTGTGATAAGAGGAAGAAAGAAATATTGGGCTTTAAATCCTCTTTCACAGTTCCCTTATAATACAGGAGATCCTTGCTGATACACAGAGTCAACTTTGTTTTCTGGTTTCATTGCATTTTATGCTCAGACAAGGAAATAGCAATAATATTTCTACCCTGAGAAAGCTTTGCTTTAGACTTGTTCCTGTCTATCAGAACCTTGTCTCTACATGGTTAAACAGAATCAGGTATGGCAGTCCACATCTGCTCCTTTTTACACAGGCCTGTCCTATCTGCTTTTCTTTCCTAATTCTTCTGAAAGAGCAGCATTATAATTCTCTATTTAACAAAGCTTATTTTTTGTGTAAAAAGAAGGTAGTATGTTACCTGGTCTACCCATTTGCAGCTTGTGATAATTGAGGGAGATGATCTCAGGCTTGGTGTATATCACACCACAGACTGAAAAATTTCTGTTGTGTGGGGAATAAACTTCTCAAGAATTTGTTTAATGTTTGAGGTGTATGCTCTGGCACAGCAGTGCTGTCACAAAATTGATCTGTAAAGCACAGACACAGAAATCTCTATTGTGGACTTTAACTCAGTAACCTGAGTTAAAGTAGCCTGGTCTGAAGTGTAACCAGGTTCCTTTATTTAACCAGCCTGCAATAACATGTTCACTCAGGCAACATCAATTCCTAATTAATCACAGATTTTAGGACTAGAGATCACCTTTCAGTCCCCAAAACTCCCACTGCAAGGAGTTTTTCTTGCTGTTCCCTCTACTTAGAGAGTTTCAAAGCAAAGGCAGAGTATCAACAGCTGGCAGCAGTTTCCTGCCTCATCCTGCTGGAAGCAATGAACAAATAATTTGATTGTCCAGCTTAAAAATGATGTACAGCACTAAGTGATACATGAAATGATACATTGAATCCCCTTCCTGTAACTTGAAGTCACAAAATGTGTCAGTCTGTAAACTATTCCTCATACAAACACACACGCACCTGAGAAGACAAACCCATTCTAAATGTAGAAATCCCTTTGAAGTACACCTTGAATCATTTTAAATGTACTTGTTTAGCAAAATAAATCCTGTGGTAAGTTATAGTTTCTACAATCCTGTTTTTTTTTAATGTGACATAGCCTCATAACTTAAAACATAAAAATGCAACACGTGCTGGATGCTGGTAGCAATCAGATTTCTGTCACACACATGGCCACCCATACAGCTCCTTTCCTAGTCATATGTATAACTATTTGTATAGTCACAATATTTTAAAGGCACATTTTGATTAGAAATAAGGAATACCTTGCCAGCAGTCAGCTTTCTTTACAGGAAGTAGGGTTTGGTAAGAAAAACCTCGGCTCTATGAAAAATTCCCCATGACATTTCTCAGAAGCCGAAGTGCAGTTCAGAGCATTCCACTTTGCAGGGCATGGCAGAAAGACCAAATGCTCATATATCAGCTGTGTGACCAATTTGTAAAATCTTGTAAAAGATATCACCTACTCAAATATTTAGTACCCCTAGAAATGTTACAACTCCCTTTTTATTTGTGCAAAAAGTGGTCAGTTTAGACATGATGGGATTGATTTAAGAATGAGTTGGCTTTTCTCATGCATAGTTCATACAAAGGGTTGTATGAAGATGCTCCACCATGCTCATAACCCAAATTAGTAATGAAGGGCACTCTTGTATGGGACAGGGTAGCCTAGCACATGTGCTAACATAGCTACAGCTTGGTTGTCCACATAATATAGCCTTCTTTTTAGGGTTTTATGGGTCTGAACAAGCAAAAGACCTTTGGCTGGAGTCAAAGACATCAAATTATGGTCCTTATTCTCTGGCCTCAACACAGCCATGTGGAAACAACAGCAACAGAGTAAACACAGTGAGTGTCACAAAAGCACTTGCAGTGGCACAGACAGAGATCAGCAAAGCATACAGACAAATTAATCTTGACCATTAGACGGACA
This sequence comes from Rhipidura dahli, assembly GCA_013399225.1. NCBI lineage: Eukaryota > Metazoa > Chordata > Aves > Passeriformes > Rhipiduridae > Rhipidura > Rhipidura dahli. The sequence continues at coordinate 138,439 of VXAC01008719.1, read as the reverse complement.
ACTTGATTCAATTTCATTGTATGATGGACACATCAGACCATGGGTGTGCATTGTGTAACCTACCTGTCTGCACAGAGACAAAAATGAGGTTCTTCATAGGTGAACTAAAAATAGATGCATGCAATGAATTTTCAAAACAATTTTGATAAAGAAAGCTAGCTATAAATAGCACTCAAATCTGAAATAAATGAAGGAACCATATTTTGTGTCCATTTTCACAAACTTTTGCTTCTCTCTAATGTGTTTCCATAGATGGGCATTATAGTGTGCCATGGTTTAGGAATGGCATTCCCCAATTTAGTGCTCCCAATGAAACACACCAGTCTATGTGCTGCTCACTCACTGTCCCATGCCCCTACCCCTTCCTCTGCAGCAAGATGGAGAGAACTGGAGGCACAAAATAGATCATGGGTTTCAACAAGAAATATTTGCTAGAAACAGGAATGAAATAAGAAAATGAATGCTAACAACAAAATTAATAACATGGGGTACAAGGGAGGCAAATGATTCACACAAGTGCTCCCCATGAGGAACTCACTGCCACACAACCACACACTCTGACACCAGCCCAAACTGGAAGGGACACTCTCCATCTGTTCCACATGGCATGAGTTGGTACAGAATAACCGCAGGGTCTGGCCATGACCCTCCTGGCTGCTGCCAGGATGAGGACACAGTGTCTGCTGGTGATTTAACACCATTCAGATATGCTTCATTTAGTGCACCTGACTCTCTGAAAATAGCAACGGAGGGGAAATATTTAGGAGGTGCATTGACTTTCCTTATGAAAAGAGAATAAGCTAATACAAACTCTGCAGAGTTCAAACTGTATTTCATCTAGTTTTATAGCACCTTTTAGATGTATTCCTCCTCACTTGTGCAAAACTTGTTCTCTAATTTGTTTTCTGGTTTCTTCCCCTTCATTCAGTTCCTATTGTTCAACCTTTCTACTGGTAGATACTAGATGTTCAGCTTTTGATAATCTTAGAGCTGCTAGATGTTCGACTTTTGCTTATCTCTTGTCAGCTGCTCAGTTGGACAGCACTGTTCAGCTTTGTTTCTCTGAAGCAGGAGGATGATTTTAGGTCATCAATTAAACTCTTTTTTGCCTTTAAAATCATTACCCTTACTGCCACCTAAAGAAGGAAAATTTCATTTCCATTGCAATGCAGTTATAACATTGCAGATAAAAGTGTACGAATAACGTTTATCTTGGCAGACTCCGAAAAGAAGTGATGTACTACAGAATTAGACACTGACAAGAACAATGTTGCTTCCTGTTTCTACTTGATGTTAAGAAAGCTGTTCCTGAATTAAGTATGACTATAACCATGGAAGAATACTGAACACCATCAGGCAGAGGCTGAACACAGAAGATTGCTTTTGTGTGCTCTACAGAACTTTCTAGAACAAAAACCAATGGGCCCAGTTATATCAGTTACTCTTAACTGCCCTTTTGGAAAGGGAAGGAAAAAGTCCTCACCAAACAAGACAAACAGAACATAAACAAACCCTAGCTTCTGATTGCTGCTTGCTTGTCAACCTCGTGCAAGGGTCACAAGGGATGGTGAATCTTGATTTCTTACAACCTTTTCTTTACATCAGAGTCTGTCAGGACATCTGTTGGAAGCTACAAAGAGAAAACTAAATCTTTTTTCTTTTCTCTTTGTGGAGTTTCAGTAATCACTAAGAACAGAATTTTGGTATAAGATTGACTACTGGGGCAAATTTTTTTCTAACTTTGGAGGAGATGGAAGTACTTTATCACTTTTCTGCAGGCAGAGATTACTGAGAAACAACAAAACATGTAAAATTATAAATCATAACAAGTATGAGATTGAACTGAACATCAGCTGGGATAGCCAGTGGATGATCTTTATTGTCAAAGATATAATCAATAAATAGCCATAAGTTCTTACCAGTTTTCAAATACAGCCTTTATTTTCCTTTTCCCACAGGTTTATGTACTTCTCCAGAGAAACAAAGGTGCATACATGTGGTATTCGCTTTTACATTCAAAATGTTGTTCAGGGCAAAAAAAAAGAAGCCATATGCAGAGTCAAAATGTATTGTTATTTTAATTAAAGTCTAAACAGCCTAATCAATAGTTATTATTGCAGTTGTAATTAAACTAAAAGTCATAGTCTGAATTACCTAATTATTGCTGGAAAAATTCCTTAATCATACTGCTACACATTTTGAACATGTAAGTACCTTTCCTCTGTGTTCATTTTCCAGCACCCCACTGGCTTACTCAAAAAGAATCAGGGAGAGAGGTAAAATGATCCCTCAGCAGGCCAGCCTCTGACAGGATGACTGTGGAAACAATCTGCAATTATGGATTGGGGTTACCTCTGTTCTCAATTCTCCGTCCACCTGGCACTAAGCTTTTTACGTTACCTACCAGAATGCACTCTTTCTCACTTTCTTCCTTGGTTCTGAATTCCACAATATACTTACTTGTTCTCCTGTTCTTTTTGCTAATTCTAGGACTGATTTACCCATCTCTCAGGGTTGCATCCCTTTAATAAGCAGTGACTGACAACAAAGATTTATGGTTTTCACATTTTAAAGCCTCTGTATCCTCCTATGGCTATGCTGTCTCAGAGCCCATTTTTATTCCAGGGACATTAAGAGTTCAGTCTGAATAGAATTGCTAGTTATTCTTACTGTCTCTTAATTAGCATTATACATTGTGCTGTGCAACAGTGAAAAACTAAGCTAAGGCAAATTTAGGCAGTAGTCACCTGGCTGGTAGAAAATTGCTATGATACCTAAAGCAAGCTGAAAATAAGCTCAGGTCAAAGGAAGCCCCTACAAGTCCTGAGGCACTGCACTACTGGGTCAGTACAAAACCTGTGCTGTCTTACAGGTAATGCCACAAGAGTATTTGTTGGGCTGTAGCACCAAGCTAGTGACAAATTGTCAAATCATCTGCCTTTCCCTTAAACCCTCAGGCCAGAGAACTCAAAAGCCTTTCTGTGTCTGAGATTACAGATCCTTGAAAAACCTGAGCAAGTGACTTGGGCCAGGTTTATAAAATTTCTGCTGGCCTGGAAAAATTATTTTTCTCTCAGTCAGTCCCTTTGTGCTACTCGGCCATGATGTTTAAGGTAATTGCAAATAGTGAACAAAGATGGCTTTTGCTATTTCTTATTCATATTTTCATTTTATGTATTTAAACATTGAAGCTGATGAGGAACTGCATTGAATGCAGCAGTAGCATTCATGGTGAGGTTTGGTAGTGACACTAAACAGCCTTCAAAAAATGGCTTCATGTGATGGGGATGGACAAGGCAGGTAGTATTTTCTGTGAACTAGAAGTATCCCAAGGTGAAGATTTTCTATTAAAACTCTGAAAGCTGTGTTTTCCAGACATGACTTTCTTGACTACTTTTGGCCTCTTGACAATGTAATATTATCCTGGGATTCGTTCCTGTCTTAACAACCTTGGTGAAAGTCATTTATCTATATTTGTTACATATCTGTATGACCTACATTCATCAAGTATAGAATTCCTAGAGATCATACAGACGATCTGAAGGGAGAAAGATTTTTTTTAATCTATTAATTTGTAGCTATAGATAATGAATGAATAATCTTTTTTTAATAGTCCTGAATCAAAGTTTCTAATCAGTTTCAAAGGCTCAAACACTGCAGTTGTTTCCTGGGACAAAAATTTGTCTTTCATGTTCCTCCGTATGGACAAGCCTGCAGGGCTGGCTCCACAAAACAGCAATCCCTTCCTTCTGTATGGCAAGATGCCCTGGTCTGCAGCCCTCTAATTTATTGTTAGATGAAGAGTGTAATCAGCCTACTCCTCTGATGTTTCTTCGGTGATGCCCTCTGATCCCATTCCCCAGTCATACACTGCTAACACCTCTGGTGTTATTGTGGCCGTCTGACACACTGGCCTAATCAATAACCACAATGTACAAAAAAAGGAGAGATCTATGGTGAGTCTCTGCAGCCTCCTTTGTGAGGAAACATCTAATTATAAGTGGCACTACTCACACTGCCCTCTTAAAACACTGGCCTGAGGCATGGGAGAAAAAATTATTCTATTTTCTAGCACAGCTATGTCTCACCTTTATGGGCGTACACCAAAGAGGAACAGAAAATACATAGCACATAATTTTGCATTTTTATTATAAGGTTGAAACTAAACACTAGGAAACCTTGTCAGTGCCTGCTAAGCTGATTCCAATTAAAGCTTCTGGCAGAGTTCCAGCTGTTTTACTACCTCAAATAGCACTGAACATAACAAGGTTTATGAAGCATTCAAAAGTCAAATACCCTATTAACATAAACATGTAGTGAAATCAACTCTTCTACAATTTTCAGCTTGCTTTCTTTCTTTCATTTACATTGGACTAATCTAAGATGATGTCTGTTTTCTTTGTTGCATCTCCCTTTTTTTCTGCTTGCTGGAATGCAAAACAAGATTTAGTATTTGAACAGTGCCTGATTTGCCCTGAGAACTTACTCCCTTTGGCAATTTTATTACCACACTTTCAATCCCACTCTGTTTCATTAGCAGCATGCTGAAGGTTAGTTTCCCACCCTGCTTTTAACTCCAAAATAGCAAGTGGTATATTCTATTCTGGACTGTTTGGGAAGATCTCTGAAAACCTGGGTGCTAATGCCACCACTTAATTGCTCGATTCAATTCACTTACAATTAATAAGCATGAATAAAAAGAAAGAGTAGAATATTAATCAAAACTATTTCCTGATACAGTTTTGTCATTGTTAAATAGTAAGTCCTTCCTGTTTAAACTGAATGAAAATTAGGCATATCCTTCCCTGAATCTTCAGTGGTGTGAATGGCTTCTGTGTTCAAAAACATTTAGTGCTTTTTTCCAGGATGCTGATTAAAGCAGTGGACAGAGAATAATGAAGAGTGTAATTGAATAATGCTGAATTCCTTATAAATAGATATATATTTAAAATAATTGTAGTCATCTGAAAGTAGAAGGCACTAACAACATTGTATGCAACCCACCAAGCAAACCCATTTATAATCATATTGCCATCAAAGATCTTTTGAATAAGCAGAAATAGAAATATGTCAGCATCATGAATCTGCTATTGCCTACTATCTTTCACTTCATGAATATGGTGACATAAGATAAAGCTTTGTGATGTTATTTGTTAAGACTCACCTATTTATTTATTCTGTGGTTCAGCATCTGATCAGTCAACTTCACATTCTCAACATGTAAATTAAATTCTGTCAGTATGTCATACTGCTGCTACTCCAGATCGGCAAGATTTACAGGATGTTTAAAAAAAAAAAAAAAAAATCATTCTTCTTGGAGTCAGAAGCATTTTCTTCCTTCATACATGGCCTGACCCAAAGACCATGCTAGTTTACTAAGAAGCTGATTTCCACAAGCACTGGATCAAATCCATAATGGATTAGATGCAAATGATTTTTCTTTTGTTGTAGCTGAAATTAGCATTTTGAAACAAGGATAGTCTCTTAATACATAATGAAAACCACACTAGAACCCAATTTTTGTAAATGGGAAAAATCAATCCACTATTCTAAAGCCAGATAAATTATGTTTACTTTTCAGTTGTGTATTTTAAGGAAATTTTATTTTAGAAATTTCTGAACTACTTGTCATATAATTATTTCAATATTCTTTTTCCACCACAATGTTGGTTTGGTTTGTTTTTTGGTTTTTTTTTAGGGACAGCCTGGTTGCAAACTAGAAAATAAAATAGTATTTAATGGCCATTTTGTCTTTTAAACTAGTTCAAAAGCCTGAAGATTGAGGAAGAAAAGTCTTGCAAATACTTGAAATCAAGATCTAATGTTTAGAATCTCTTTATATTCTGTAGTACATTGACAAACAAATTTTAAGTTCCTTTGTATTGTATGACCTTGGGGAAAAAAATAATTAAAGTTATTATTTTTATTAAACAATATAATTCATGTTCTATCTTGGTAAGAACTTTCTGAGTTGTACCACTTGAAATTCATTATGATCCTCTTTGATACAGATAAGTGGGCTTAAAAACCCTAATCTTTCAATTTTTGCATTATTTAATCTCTTTGTAAGGTTTAATATTACTCTAAACTGTGTTGGTATAAAGTGTTGCGCATTATTCTGAGAGAAGAACTGTAATTCAAAGTAAATATTATAATAGACAATTTCAAGATTCAAAAAGCAGAGACCCTGACTTTTCTTTAACTATTGGAGTCATTTGTACTGAGATTATAGTTCACTGTGCAAGAGTTTCCCTGCTGCCTTCCCTTTCTTCCTTGTTCCTTTATGGCAGCCTTCAAGGTGATTTCTTTGTTTAAGGTGATATTTAATGCAAGCTGCTCTAGTTTGCAGTCAGACTATAAGAAAGAAAAGCTTGTCAAATCCTACTGGGAAGCCCTATAGTACAACATGTTACTGCAAATCTACCCACTTTTCCTTTTTGAGACCACCATACAGTGCTTCACACAAAGGGCTTAATCACTAAAATATATCTTGTTATTTAAGAGCTATGACAGTAGAAAGGCTGCATCAGTTAGGAGGGGCAACGTTTCCACTGGAGTTCTAAGTAAATGCCAAAACAAACCCAAATATATTGTTGTTTAAAATTTGGATTAAAATATCTTGTCTTTAAAATGTTCCTCAACAGCCTCTTAAGAATATATTGTTCCCTTCTAAAATTGCAAGTTTCCCTTTGATGTGCACCCTCACGTTGGAAAGTTTTCAAATTCTTTCTCACTTTGGTCTAGATTTGCTAATGTACCATTTTGAGATTCATTCCATGCTCCTGAACAGTGCATTTATCAACAATTTTTATTCACATCTGCTTAGTTGTTCAGCCTACTAACCTAATGCTTGAATCATTCCAGACACCAGGATGGTTATGTGAAAAAAAAAAAAAAAAAAATTATTAGGTCAGAAAAGAGCAGCAGGACATTTGCTAATTTTGAGTTCTGTGTATGGAGCTTGATTAGCCATGACTAGCTCCAAGTTAAATGTCAGTTATTTACAGAGGAACGCAGGGAGAACAATATTCTCAACATTTTTTTTTCTTCTTTTTTGAATGAGAAAGATGCATTCTTCTTTCTCAAAAGGCTCCTCTCAGGTTTTGTTGGGTGTGTTTCTCAGTAAAACTACTGATAAGGAGAGGTGTGTCATTTTAAGATTAATAGACACATGATGCATGAGATGCAACATTCAGAGCATGAAGAATCATTAACTAGCAACGATGTCTGAGGGATGTTCCTGAATTTCAAATGCTTCGCTGCTTCATTGAGTACTGAACACAGCAACTCACTCTGAGGCAGATGTTATGCCCGCACACATTGCAAATGCAAACAATTATCATCAAAGCATGCAGAAAAAAATCAGACAAACTATGTAATATTTTTGAAGGAAGGGGGAAAGGAAAAAAAAATCAACAAGAAAAAATCCAAAAGCAACCCCCCAAAAAAACTCCAAACTATTTAGAATTAGAAACTTTATGAGTATTGTAATTGTTACAGTCCATAATAATGTGGATTAAAACCAAGATATTCAAATTCAGAATTTGGCCAAGAAATGATCTTCTGGTTTGAAGGATTTCAGGGTAACAGAAATCTTTCAGCTAAATCTATAACTAATTTGTAAATTGGTGATCATGATAAGAATGTTTTATCTTGTGACTCCATTGTTCCATAATTATCTGGAAATGTCCTGAACTACTTGACACAGGAATAGTGGAATAATGGAATAAATAGATAAGCTATTTAGACTGACATGGAAGTTCATAAGCTAGAGACATCACAATGTATCTCATGAGCCAGAAGCTCTAAAATATCTAATGCAATAAATCCCCAACTCTAATAAGGAGAATTATGAGAGAGGAGGGTAATACAAGGATATACATTGTGGGAAGAGGGAAGTCAGACAGGAGTTTGGCTTTCTGCTGTCTTCCCAAAACCTAAAACTATGGTTCTGTTCTGTTCAGCCAGGGTGCTAAGTGCCATACTACTAGAAGCTTTGCAATTATGACTGCTGTTGACAGTAAAACAAAGAGATCAGGAGCTAAGCACAAGTTAGTGTGTTTGCTGCAGTGCATCTTGCCTGTATAACCATTTTCATCCAGGACAGTATGAATATCTACTTCAAAGTTTGTTCCTGTGGTGCTCAAAGACATTGTCTGTGGGTTGAACAGGAAAAAATATTCTAATCTTAAACTGCACAATCAAGATAAGAGACACAGTGCCAAAACTATTGTAATTACAAGTGTAAGGGTTTAAATTGCATGGCAATATGACAGCTTAGATGTTTGCACCATCTTAATGTGTTGAATCTCAAAGGGAGTACGCAGGAATCTTTTCACCAAACATGAAATTACAGTGCCTTCGGGGGGTGAGATGGCATCTTTTAATAAGGACACTGAGAATCAGTAAAGGAGAGAAAATTAGGCAAAAGGAAAAGGTAAGGGAATGAAACATTATCTTCTCACCCTGTCTAGGAGGACATAAAGTGCTTTGCTTCTGCAGCAGACTGGGTCTACACACCAAGAGGGTTCCCTGGTCTGCCTCCACAGCCCATGCCTGGTACCCTGCAAAGGCCATCCACTTTGCTCTTACTGTGGATATGGCAGCTAATTGTCAGTGAAGGAGACAGGAATGGAGGAGAAAAGAACAACTCGTGAATCAGAAAAGACAGCTCTGAAAGCATTTAGAGAAACAGAAGTTTTACTCTGTTATTAAGAGAAAACCCAACCCTGAAAATAATATTTAAAACAAAAGTGAAAGCAAAGATGTTCTGACCTCAGAGCTCTCCTTTTCTCTCTAGATGTCCGATAGGCCTCTAATCATTTTTTTAATACTGAATATATGACAGACATGTTAAAGTAAGGAATTCAACAGGTCTGTAAAATCTTCAGTGCTGTCAACAAGTACCCCTGAGTAGTAAGCTGGAGATTCCTGTTCTCTGTACCTTCAGTACCACAGAAATACTTTGCATTATTTAATGAAAATTCAGACTTTGCAACTTTCCTGGTTCTGACTATCAAAGACGTTTCCTGTACAGAACCAAGCTCTCTGTGAGTCTCATGATGACACGGGAAAAAAATGGGATGTATACAACAGCTCAGGATAAATGAGCCTGGCATTTGTTTTAAACCACTTTTTTTTCACTTTGAGAGTAGTCGAGATTAAACAGCCCTTGGCAGTGCCTCCTGATAAAAAGGGCCTTCAGACTTGTAGCAGCTCCACAGCTGTATCACAGCCTAGATCCACTCTACTATTAAATAAAGTTGGCATTTTAGTTCTAGATATACCTACAGTGAACTCTTTTTTTCCCCAAGCTTGCAGAGTAGGAACAGCCTTTGACTACTTATCCCTGCCCAAACCAGCAGCTAAGTATTCATTCAGGAAAGTCTTCCCAGACTGCTTCTTTAATTGCTGTCTGCTCAGGACAGAGGCTACACTTAACCTCAAAAAAGGTTGTTTACCTTCACAAATTAATTTCAAGCATGGATGTGGAGGCCCATGGGCCCTTAGCACAGGAGCCCCTTGCACTCCTTTGAAGGAGAGATGTCTGAGGGCAAAAAGACTCAGAGACACGCAGCCTTCCTCTAGGTTATGGTGACCAAATGAATCACCCCCCCAGGCCACCTTGCTTCTTTATGGTAACACCTTGTACCCAGTTGGATAATTGGTCCCTACCCCACCCCCTGCCTTTCCCATAAAAAGGCCCCTGTCTCTCCCCAGTAGGGAGCTGCTGTCCCTGGCTTTCCTCTCACAGCGGCAGCTGGACAATAAAGGCCACTCTGCAGAACTGCCCCACAGAGCCCCTTGGCTCTCTGTCCCCGAGGTTGCCTTGGGTAATTTCACAAAGAGCTGAACCACAACAGCTGATATCACTTGTAGCAGAGAAGCTGCTACACTTGCTGAAATCATCCAGTTCCTAGGGGAGTTGCTAAAGCCCCTGGAGAAGCCTTTCCCTGGTGGGAGGCTACCTTCAGGAAGGCTGCAACACCCCAGGCTGTTCCCCCCCTAGACCCCGATCACGATACAGGGTATCTTAGATGAAGATTCCCCAGAAAACTGCACTGATGGCTCTCAAATACCTGCACAGCTGCACAGGTATACTCCCTTTACCTCTGGAAATCCTGGATCTCTGAACTTTAATATTCACCTTTGCCTGAAATGTCCAGAACTCTAATAAAAGTTATCTCCATTTCTCTGGGTCTTATCCTATTATTATGATTTTATCACTAAAGATGCCACTGTATTGGATTTTCATTGGTACTCAGGGGGCTACGAGGGTGGCTTCTGTGACAAGGTAGCAGAAGCTTCCTCCATATCCAGCAGAGATAATGTCAGGCAGCTCTGAAACTGCTGGGCTGGCCAAGGCTGGGACTATTAGAAATGGTGGTAACACCTCTGTGAGAACACATTTAAGAAAAAACTGTAATTGTGCAGATGTCAGCGGGGTCAGAGAAGAGCAGAGTGAGAATGTGGGAGAGGAAAAGCCTTGCAGACACCAAAATCAGTGGAGAAGGAAGGGGAGGAGCTGCTCCAGGTGCCAGAGCTGAGATTTCCCTGCAGCCCAGGCACAGCCCACGGGGAAGCAGCTGAGCCCCTGTAGCCCATGGAGGACTGGGGATGCAGAGATCCACCTGCAGCCCATGAAGGACTGGGGATGCAGAGATCCACCTGCAGCCCATGAAGGACTGGGGATGCAGAGATCCACCTGCAGCCCATGAAGGACACCCATGGTGCAGCAGGTGAGAGGAGGCTCTGAAGCCATGGAAGGCCTGTGCTGGATCAGTCTCCTGCCAGGGACCTACAGATCCATGGAGAGAGGATGCCATGCTGCAGCATGTAGGACTTGTGACCCTGTGGGGGAGCAGGCTGTGCCTGAAGGACAGCATCCCATGGAAGAGTGACTCACATTGCAGCCATTTGTAGAGAACTGTTGCCTGTGGGGTTGGGGGAAAGTGTTTTTAGATTTAGTTTACTTCCCATTATCCTGCTCTAATTTTGTTAGTAATAAATTCAGTTAATATCCCCATGTTGAGTCTGTTTTGCCAGTGGCAGCATTTGATGAGAGATCTTTTCCAGTCCTTATCTCAGCCCATGAACCATTTGTTATATTTTCTCTCCTGCATCTAGGAGGGATGTGGAGTGATGGAGCAGTTTTGGTGGGTATCTGGCATCCAGCCAAGATCAACCTGCAACGTTAATAGACTAAAAGGAAATATGCTTACTCCTTTATAAAATCCTAGGTCAAAAATGCAGTTGAAAAATTCATAGAAACGCAAATTTGCAGAAAAGAAAGAAAATCACTTTTAATCTAAGATACAACTCGGTCTTCCCTTCTTCCCAAGCAGCTGGCAATCTATAGATGCTTATGTGAGCCATATGGCCAAAGCCCTACAAATATTGTATATTGTCAGTTTGTCTTCCCAGTAAAAAAAAAAAAAAAAAAAAAAAAAAAAACAAAAAACAAACCTGTGAGACCCTTTTAGGGGGCGTTTTAGAAATGATCATATTCCCAGACCCCTTCTTACAGATATTATTGATCCTGATATTGTTCAGTAAGCAGACTGTTCATTGTCATCTCCATTTTAAAAATGTTAATGTCCTTTTGGCAGAGAAAATATTGTCTCCTGTACTTGATCACTGGTCTACTAAGTGATAAAATATCTTTTCAGATCTTGGGGGCAACATGCCAATTTCAGTGTGGGACCTTTTGAAATAGCAAATCATATTTTTCCCACTCATACATTGCAGAAATATATTTATATATAGACACTCATTTATCGTAAGACTTTAAATTTTTTTAATCATATGTGTATGGGTTTAATTAATTAATAAACAGAGATTCAGAGTCTGGCAGTAAAAACACCATGGGTGAGTTACCAGTTCAGAGGACAGCTACAACTCAGAATGGGCCATGATCCAAGTTCTGTTAGGCTGCCATAAAGTTTATGAGCTGTTCTAAGGTCATCTTGTGCTGCATGCCTGGGGTTTTTTTCCCTTGGAAATGCTTGTAAAAGACAGACTCTCGCTGCAGTATAACAGATTTTCAGTCCTCAAAATCTGTGTAAAATAAGGTTGTTATTTAAGTTTAGGTAATGCTTGCTGGTGAACACCTACAATGCAAAGAATTAGTACTGTTTAGCATTAACTAAATCATAACATTGAGATCTCTAGAAGCTCAGATTTACCTTTCTCATGCAGAATCATTGTTCTGTGTATGGTAAAGTACTGAGGTGCTCAGTATTGGGTAATAGTAAGGTTTGACAGCTTGCTACATGCCTTGAAACCCAAAGCTCAGAACTTTCAGAACAGGAGTATCTCTTTATCCTGTGAATTTCTCTTTCATGCTCTGCTAGGCTTCAATCACATTTTGCAATATTTCAGTGTCAAATTGTTGCACAGGACCTCAGTATCCTTGTGTCAGTTGCATTTGGCATTATGAAACAGCACTGTAAAGGAAACAAGTTGGCACACAGAGGTTCTATACCACCTTGACTACTTAATGTCAATACTTCATCATGAGTAATACCAAATATAACAGATTTTGCTGGCTTCTAAAACAACAATATGTGGAAAACACCTCTAGGTGACTCATAACTGGTTGAAGAGCTATGTCTGAACTTCTGCAGCATTGTTTCTAGAAGCAGTAGCATGAGAACTGAGCAATCTTACTTTTTCATTATGGGAAGCTCAAAGGAGACCAAAACTCTGATGGTTGTCCCTTTCACTGGGAGTGTGAGCACCATCTTCTACCTTTCCCTGCACAGCTCTGCAGGAACAGCTGGTTTTGCTCACAAACACCACTTTAGGAAGACATGCTACCAAGTTAATGCACAGAAGGCATTTGTAACTATTTCATTTCTTTCTCAAGAGGTTTTAGGTGGCTTTTACGTGCATCTAAGGGTGTGAGGAAGGGAGGTGTGGAAGTAAGGAAATATGAAGGAGATAAAGACACCTGCACACATAGACACAGTGTTTTGGTCATATCCACAGGAGGGGCAGAACACTTCTGGAGTTCATCCTCTAATCATCCCAGGGACAAAGCTGTCTGGTGTGAGCTTCTGAATAAGCAAGATAATCAGAAACCATTGAAAAATGAATAAAAAACCTCTAATAAACTGTTGCTGGTCTTCCAATGATTCCAGATTTCCTTTGGTAAGAATGAGAGAAAAGTCAGGTTACTTAGTTTAATTTGTTCACTTTTCTCTGGAGAACTGATCTAAAATCATCTGAAGGGAAAGGATTAGTCTACTCTACAAAACCAGATACCTGTAAAAACAATTAAATAATTATAATTTTATTTCATACTGCTTTTCACTGTAGGTAAGAAATACTAAATATTATAAAAATGTTTTTGGTTGAGATTAGAAATACCTGTGCGATTTTATAATTTGAATGTCTTGCTCAGGTAAAGACTCAACTAAAAATTTCTATCATTTCTTTTTCAAAACTATAACCAGAATATTTCTAGTCCGGAAATATGTAGCTGCAGATAATATTGATAACAGATTTCTTTTTCCTTTAATCTTTCATGTCATATTTTACAAGTTATATTGGTCAGAAAAAAAATACTCATGCTTGTTGGCATCTACTGTCTTTCAAAAATCTTTCTGGATCCCAGAGTATGTGAAGGACAATAATGATAAACAAGGTGAAATAAATGAGTCCTTCAAGCTCCTGTCACTTCACAAAGATGGCAGCAAGTAACAGTAAAATGTGCCATATAGATAAAAGAAATTGATTGTAGGAGTTTGCCTCCCCAGGAGAAGAGAGACTGCAAGTTTCATCCTGACATCACAGCATGGTTAAATTTCAGTTGGCTTCAATATATTGACAGTTATCTCCTGCTTGAGAGGTTCAAGTTTGCCTTTCTTACTGGAGAAGGAAAAATTATAAATGTACTGCTTTAAGTAAAGCATCCTCTGTGTACATGAATGAAAATGCTGGAAACAAGATTAACTGAAAATTACTAGGAATCACCCAGTATTTTGGATATTTTCTCTTCTTCAAACATGTACTTCCAATTTTGTATGTTTTATGCCTGTTTTCTCTCAATCCAAACACAAAGGAGGAAAAAAGATTGTGGATGCAAATTGATTTGTAAGTCAGAGATAATTGCAGTCATGTGTCTAACATGTAAATGTCACTTTTCCCATGCATATTATATTATGAAAATTAATTCCTTGGATGATTTTGTTTTTATACAATTTGTCCTGTGTATCAATTTTACCTTGAAACATTAAGAAGTCATTCAAATGCAAGATAGAACCTTCTGGTATCAGTAGGAATAATTTATTAAGAATTCATCTTCATGAAATTTTGAGATACAATTTTTCAGACAGTACTGTAATGTTCAAGATTGAACATGCTTCAAGAAAACTTTAGGGCTGATAATACTTTCAGTTAAAGGACTTATAAGTCTCAAGTAGCCCCTGTAAAGGTCAAGTAGTATAGGAAAAAGAATTAATAAAGAAGATGTGAAACATGAGGAACTTAGGAAGTGAACTGAGGAAATGTATGCTAATTGTGTTTTCCACAGCCCAGTTCAAAAATAAGCTTATTTATAATTCTGAACAAGCTGACTGATGCTGGAATACCACCTGAGTAAAACACCTCTACATTCTGAAAGAGCACATAATTCTGTGTCCCTGGTGCATTTCTTCATTTATAAGCTGTCTGAATCGAAAAGGCAGATGTTTTATTCTGGGAATTGACTGCAAGGGTGATTGCTTTCAGGTGAAACACTTAATAAATTAAAATTTAGGGAGCAAGATAACCCTGCTTAGGGAGAAGAGCTGAAATAAGTAACTGCGAAAAGAAAAAAAAAAAAAAAAGAAGCCTGATGGTTTGTGTTACATTTCTGTGCCTAATTAGATAATTAGAAGGTGGGGACTAGAGGGCCTAATATTGATTATTTTTCTGAAAACATCTTTGCTGAGAACAAGGACACAAATAGGAACTGAAAGCATTTTGGTGTGCAATCTATAATGGTCACCTTTAAGAGCTTTATGGTTGCTTTAGATAACAAAACAATGTTCTCTCTGAATTTGCAGTGCACTTTAGAGATTAGTGCAAATACAGAATTGGCTGTAGTTAGATATCCCTTAAAATGAAAAGTTTTTGAGGATGATCCTTGGATGATCCAGCAGCAGTCAGGAGATGTTATTTTTTTCCTTAACATAAGCAATGCCCACAAAAGAGAATATTAAAAACTAACCCTCAGGCAATTGACTGAGCCAAGTGTTTTATACTGAATTCAAAAAAGAAACACAGAAATACTTTTTCAGTCTTGGCTACTCAGAAAAACTTTGCACACTTATACTTTGTTGGGTTGTTGGGGGCGGTTTTGGAGCAGACAAAAGCGTGTTTTGCACAGATATTTCAGAACATTCATTCCCAGGTGTCTCTATATGTGTTTTAGACCACATAAACTTTTGGAAGTTAAGTAAATTCTAATTTCAGGACACAAAACCATCACTTGCTGTGATCCAGAGCAAATTAGGCAACTGAGGAAAACTGGTGCTTCAATCTGCATAAAGAGAGGGTGCTGTGAGTCTTCTGAACTTTCTCCTGAACCAGAAATTTCAGAAGAGCTGAACTGTAAATTTTAACAATTAAAATGTCTGTATATATCAACTAGATTTCAAATTATATACCAAGATGCAGTCATACAATACAAGCAGTGCTTGAAGGGTTCTTGTGTTGGCTACTGTAACAAAGAATGTAACACCTGAGCAGGAGGATACAGATGCTTTTATCACTGACATGCCAGGGTATGAAAGTGGAAAAAAGGAGAGCTTTTAGCAAACTCATAATAACAAAATAAGAGCATCCTTCATACAATTTTCTCTTTTTTCACCATGTTCTTTTTCAAAATCACTGGAATTTACAGTTGCCTTCTCTGGATACAATTGCTCATCTTTCTAGGTTGCTTTTGGTTTTTTTTCCCCATTATTCTGAAATGATATAAAAGCCACATAAATTCATATTATTACTGATATAGGGACATGTTGTGCATATATTTTTTATGCTTCATTTAATAAACTGACTATTAAGCCTGTGCATTCCTGTAATTAGATTCCATAATCATTAGATTGATAAATCTGTTGGTGATGATTAGTCGTGGTGATGGTGGTATTGTTGTTTCATGTCTACAAAATTATATAGCTTTCCTTTTTCTTGAGCTACCTTGGAAATACCAAATGGGACAAAATGGAAAACAAAATGTGAGTGCAATAAAAATAAAGGTGACAAAACTACCCATGCTTTTTTTAGTTAGAAGTAAGTCTATGAAAAATTCATAGAAGAAAAAAGTCTACTCCGGTACTCAGAAGCATATTTCTTTTCCTCAATTTATTCCTGCCTCCGATAGAAGGTATTTGTATGTTTACAAAATTCCTGCAGCTTGCAAAGCTAATACTATTGTAGAATTGCATTTGGAATTGCAGCCTTCAAATATTTCTCTCACATAAGTTTAATAAACCCACAGGGACTGTTTTACTCAAAGGACTTTAAACCAAAAATTACTGCTTAATTTTTAACTTCCACCAAACCAGAGACCTCTAGTAGATTAAGAACTATTTAATTTTGTCAGAATGAATCCTCTTTCTGTGCAACTCTTTTGTTTTGAAGATATAGGTACTGTAACTAGATACAATTAAAATAAATCTCCTTGCAACTCTTTATCTACTTTTGCTGATTTCTATTGCCTAAAACACTTTTTTTGATACTACTTGTGTATCTCGGAAAGGCATCACTGGCTGCAGACTTCCAATCAAATTTTGTCATAGAATAGATTTTATGCAAAAGAATCTTGGGAGAAATAGAGAACTCACAAATTACAGCTCTCCTCAAAAATTATCCATATGACACAATAATAAATCATCTCAATCTCAGGAAAGTTTTTGTCCTCTAATTTAAAATAAAGCAACCATTTGTTACTAAATTTTATTGACCTCATTCTGCCTTTTCCTACCAAAATTCCTCCATTCTGCTCCCCGCACCCTCCCCCTCCTCCAAATTCTTCTGGTATGCTAAGTGAAAAATAACCTTTCTTGGTTTTTTGTTTTGTTTTATTTTGTTTCATTTTGTTTTCCAGGAAAGTGACAAGGTATCATTGCCTGTCAAGGGAAACAATCTCATCAATAATTCCTTCTCATCTTGGATTAAGTACAGGAATAGTTCCCATGGTTTTACAGGAATTTTACCCTAGAAATGCAACAACCCGACTGGTGAAGAACGGAACAACCTGTAGCCTCTGTCCCAGACCTAGTACATTAAGTAAGATTACAAGGTTCATCTGGAGGTTTTCTGGTCCAGTTCCCAACTCAAAGCAGAGATAAATATGAAATAAGACATGAATTTTTAAAGTTTGATTCAATGTTAAAGTTATATAACCCCCACAATTTTTAAACAGACTAAACAGAATGCATTCTAATGTTTTCTTCAGAACCAATGTAACCTTGCTTTGCTGCCTTTCACATCTTTCACTGATGACTTCTAGAAGCTTTCCTTAATTTGGCTGGTTAAAATATGCATTTATCAATGTTAGTATGCTGAATTTAAAAAGATGGGTATTAGTATTTTTGTATATTTTTAGTATTTTTGCTCTACACCTTATATTATTTACCATGAAAAAATTAAACCTTCTTCGATTTCAACTTTAAAATTTCGTTGTCTTTCCACTTTGATGCACTTTCAATGCAAGTCTTAAGAATGATTCATCAGTCCTTGTCCACAAACCACTTTCTTTTAAACTACCAATATTAAAATTAAATTAAAATTAAGACAAGACTGAACCTGTTTCACTGGTGATTTAATCAGTTTTGTGTGTACAGGTGGGATCACACAGATTAGTTATTAAAGTTTATGATACTTATACCAGACATGGATCATGTTCCTCATGTGTGGTTAAATAAAAAAATTACTTAGGATACTTTGCCTCTCAGACCCACAAATTCTTTCTTTAAATGACTAGAAATGTATTGTTGATGACCTTTTACTCAGCTACCATTTCAAAAACTAACTACAATTTATTCCTGAATAATTTTAAATATATGAAGGAAAATTAAAATTATCAATAATACCATAATTGTGTTTATTTTATTTCTTACACAGCTCAATGCAAAGTTCCTAACATTTTAAGTAAATGGTACTCTTGAAATGAATGGATACTATAAAATTCTCATAAAATTCTGACTTCTCATAAATTCTGATTCTCATAAAAATTTCTGACTTCCTTTCATGCCAGCTCATAACCATATGCAAAATTAAATTTCTACAATGTGATAAATTTAATTATTTTTGTATGGTGCAATCAACTAAACTGCTCAAGATGTGCTTATAAAACTTGTGAATGAGATCAAGTCTGAAGTATCTGTGTTTTGAATGACAGGGAAGAATTTGAAGTAAGGCTTCATGAATGAAGGAAGGGTCTGATGTCTGATGGACTTTGATGGAAATGGTAACATGCAAATGTGACCAGTAGAGAGGAAATCAAATAAATATCAAAAGACTGAAGACCTACAAAGAAAAGTACATATCCGTAGAGTAGATCCCAGAATTAATAAAGATCAGCCTTGTGACTCTGCTACAAGACAGTAAAGGCAAACATAATTTATAGATGTATCATATGAGCCAGACAGCCCAGAAAAAGAAATAAGACTTAACCTTTTGCATATACATAAACATATATGTTTTTAATTAGCTAATATCAGTGTCAATAAAACAACCTCAGCTTGAGCAGTCTTCACAAAAAAAAAAAGTTTTATTGTATAACAGTTCTTTAGCTCTTTGGCCTTTTATAAATTAGTGCAAAAAATGCAATGATCACTTATTCCTACATTTGGGCAGAGATGGACTAAATTCCCTCTTTTAATCTTTTTAAAAAAAAATCTTTGCAGATACCCTGTCTTATATCCACCTCCAATATTCTTACAAGTCTCCTAAGGCAGAATTGTGTGATACTTACAGGTGGAAAGCAGAGGTCACCTTATAGACAGCAGCCTTCCTGTATGTCCATTCAGGTTTTTCACTGTTCTATAACCACAGGGGTTTGCAACCTGTGAAATCTTTCAGAAGTCTCTCTGGTCTGTGTAACTTGAATTCAGCTTGAGCAATATTCTAAGTCATTTACCATGGCTGTCTTTATCACAGTTGATTTTAAGTATATGATTTTGGAAGTTCTCCTGAAAACTATTTGTCATTTTCCCAACTACTTCTTTTAAAGCTATTTTGTTTAGGGTTTCATTAAAGGCTACTAATGTAAGACACCAGAATCATTTTAAATTCACAGCCTTCCCATGAAAGAGAGACTCAATTAAACCAGAGTCTCTGTATGTTAAATGGAATACCTTGAATCCCCTAATCAATTATTTAAATTGTAACCTTATGTCCTCTATTGCTTCTATTTACTCCTATTTTGTGTTTTTTCTTACCCCATTGTTTCACTCTGTTACTCAGTGCTCTGTGTGTGACATTTACCTCGCATTTATTCACCAAGTGCTTAAAGATCATTATTGACTATGCATAATCAATGTATGCTAATTCTCTTTGCTTCTGTTTCTGTTATTATTGCATTTTAAATTAAATAAACAAGAGCTTAACATCTACAAGCTAAGGCTTTAGGAAAATGCATAATCTTGGAAAAAAGTCAGGCCCTCTAAATGTATGCTCTTTCCTTGGGAAAAAATAATGGAAACAGACTAGAGCATTTGTTAAAGACAACATTTTTCTTTCAGATCTACATGGCTGATTTTCACTCCATTACCCTGCTCACCTCTTCTGCACAGATCTCTGAGCATGAAAGATATACAAAACAGACTATCAAAGGTGAGATCCGCTTGGTAGGATCTGAGAGAAGAATATTGCTTTAAACTGACTGTCCAAAGCTTTAAGATCCGAACATGAAATAAAGCTCCATTTTAAGTAAGCTAGGAAAACCAAAATCAGACATTGACACATTCTCTAGTGTTCTGAACAAGTGGAAAATTCTTCAATATTCCTAAAGAGCATACAGGCCTTTTTCTTTTCCTATACTCAAGTTCTGCCACCCAAAGCTAAATGGACCAGCAGCAAAGTTTTTGCTATCAGAACTAATCCTAAAAAAGGCCAAGAATAATGAAGTGCTGTTTCAAATTATTACCTTGTCTGACCAAACACAAATGGTAGATTTGCCACAGGAAACCATCACAGCATCTTGCAATATCATCCATAAGATTCAGAAGTCCTGTAGTTGCTCTAACACTGCCATTCAGAGTCTTCTGAAATTTCAGCATGCTGTTATCCCTTCTGCATTTTCCCCATTTGCAGAAGAAGAACCTGAATATGTGATTCTCATCACATATCCAGAGGGAGAGCAGCTGTGGGCAGAAAAGACTGACTGATCAGTTATGATGCTGTGACCTCTCTGTACAGTGCTGGCTGAGGAGCTGAAGGGTCAGAATATGGACTGTGAAGCAAAGATTCTCTATCACTACAAATGGTTATGTTTTGACTGAAGAGATTTAAGCTCAGAAATGACCAGATGATGATGATGATATATGTCACACACCACACTTACTGGTTAAGAATTCTATTGTATGGCTCTCATGGGACAAATAAGATGAAGATCTTGAAAAGAGAAATTTCTCCTCAGAAATGCCACTATTTATAGCTCCTGCCTCAATTCACATCAAACGCTGAAGCCTTCATGGATTTTTTAATAAACATTTTTCATAGATCTTCAAGCTGTCTATTGCCTTAAAATAAGTCAAAAATCAATTAGTCCTCTATTTAGACTTGTAATTTTGGGAGCCATTGCTTAAGTACATGATACCAGCTTTTTACTTCAGTGGAGAAGTAGATAAATGAGAATTCACAGTACTTTCACAATATGGTCATTTTAAGACCTTGGGCTTTGGTCTGTAAACTGAAAGGATTCCTTTATCCCCTACTTGTTTGCATTACCAGTAAAAATGGGCAAAGACATTTTAACAGTGTCATCAGCCATACATTCAACCACCTTCTCAGTATTACTCACAGGTAATACTCACTTGTTTTCAAAGGAGAATGGAACAGCAAATTGGGACACTGCAGAAGCAGTAAGTCTGATAAATGCTGACCCCGGAATTAATGATGAAAATCAATTTGGAATCCTTAATAATTATATGGGGAAAGGGAAAATTTTTAGGCATGATTTTTTTTTTCCAAATGTTACTGGCAGAGCAAATTTTAGTCTCTCTTTTGGGGAGTGGTTTTCACTGAAAAAATTAAAATCCATGTCTCCAAGGACTGTAGAGATATTAAGCTTGAAAAACTAACCTAGTGCTTTCCAAAAAATGGAGCAAGTGAAAAAATATCATCAGATCAGATGCTGTTACCTTGTGAATATACAAAAAAAGGCATAAAAATTGTAAATATGGAACTCAGTGTTACTGACATACTGGCCATGATGCTTCTGCCAATCCCATACTAGAAGAACAGATGTGGTAGCAGATAAGAAGCAAAATACATTCTACAAAATAAAATGTCACTATCATATGCAGGTCTCCAAATTAACTGCTTTTTCATGCCAATATTAATTGTCAGACTCTTCCAGCATTACCTTTGAGACAATTGTTTTAAACCAACAGGATAAAAAAGCACAGCTTTATGTTCTTAAAAGACTTTGTCACAATACCTAATTCTGATATTGAGTTGGCTTGAATAAAACATTTGCACTTATAAGAAGTGTAAAGTATAAGCAAAGTAGAGAGACAAAACTACCTCTCCATTACAAATTGTATTGTGTTTGTACATAATACAATCTAATTTATAAAGTCCCTTGTCACAGGAGCTTATCAAGGCACTTCACACCCTGAAAGGAATTATACATCAGCTCAGTAAAAAGCCATCTTAAAAAGAGTCTTTAATCTTATTTTAAAACATTTAGCAAGGGAATGAAATAAATGGCTTGTAATACACTCAGACCCAGAAGTCTTGCATATATTTATCTTTTGAATACAGAATTCTCAGTAAGGTTGAATGCAGTAGAGCAAATTCAGTATCACAGTATTTGTTCAAGGTCTCTGCTGAATGTTATGAATTAGTCCCTCTTTCCTTTCTGTTGATCTTACGTCCATTTATTGCTACATAAGGTCAAAGACTGACATCCCAGAGCAGACTAAAGCCCTTTTAGTTCTTCCTGGAGTAAATCCCAAGTCAGTCAGCATTACCATTTGCATCCTCCAAGCTCCATCAACCTTATTTCAGAAGGGTCAACTTAATGTGCAAAATGGAGCATGGATAATCCCATGTTCAAGATGTATTTAATCATTAGCCCTTGCTAGGCTTCTGAACAGTATGTCAGTCAGGCCACTTGTTTTTGTTGAAGCTTATTACCTGGGAATCAAACAGACTACACAGGTAAAATCTTGGCTCAAGTGAAATTCATGTTTTTTGCCTGAGTGTTCCTGCTGCTCTGTACTGAGTGAGTCTTATCACCAATATTCTGCTTTTTACAATGCGTGTTTACTTAGCACTGCAGTGTAAGATTCCCACACCAGTTTGGAGGCAAGCACAGTACAATGCTACACCTGTACCAGTTCAGTCAACAATGTTCCACTGCACTTCCCTGTGAGGAAAAGGAGTTGATGCTCTGTTCCCCACTGCCATGGCTAAAACCTGGGTATGTGAATGAGCCTGTCTGAGGTGATCTGCAGTAGCACTGCACCATACTGCAGTCTGCCAAGCTGAAAAGCCCACAGTCTTGACTGCCATCCACCCACACCTCTTTGCCTTCCTCTTGATGGGGAGTAAATAGTAATTTAGACTGTTGTGAAATGTCCATCAAAATCACTTAAAAAAACTTGGTTCCATATGTTCCATTCTCTTTTTATGGCTAACTGAGACATTCTTTCTTGCAAGGATCTAAAAGCAAGAGTAGTGAAATTCTACATTGAGACTAAAAGCTAAGTTATGCTAAAAAGACCTTAACTTATGCTTCTGAGAGCCTAAAGAAACTGCGTACTGGAGCAGTATCCAGGTACATGTGCAAGCTCCTAATGCCCTTGTGGGAGATTTATCTCCCCTGAAAAGTGCTAGATCACAGAGGTAACTCTATGAGGGTAACTCTGGCCGTGAAACACCAGTTTTTTCCCAGTAGGTAGAAAAGCAGGGACATTACACAGAGCACTAGTGTGGAGATGTTAGACTGGACCCAGACATCATCTGTAGTATATGTCCTCAGTGCAGTGCTGTGCAGAGTCTGTGAGCCAGCACCAAAGCACCCTTCCTGGCTTTATAACCCAATTTTTAACATGGCAGTGATCCATGTGGCTTAGACACAGTTAGAAGCAATTTTAAAACCTATTTATGTGGCTCTGTGCTTTTGTTACATGTCAACTTTTGGTGATAAATTTCAGGGATGCAGCAACAATTTTACAGGGAACGAATGAGCCTCCTGAATCCAGAAATAATGGGCATTTCAAATTGTATAGCAGTTCTCAAACATTCTCCTCTTCTGCACACAGATAAAACTTCATCAGGCTGGTTTTTCTCTCTGATGCAAATCCCATCATTTCAGGATCAAACCCTTCTAACAGCATGTGAAAACAACATATGAGAAACTCCCTCCAGACAGCATAGGGAGAAAGAGAAGTGAGAATCAGTTACCTGTCATAGGCAGTCACTGTTTAGCAGTTCTGTTCCCATCTCAACAGAGCCCAGTGAGTCACTTTTAAAAATCCCTTTTATTTAAATTTTTTTTTCCTCAGTCAGTGTCTGACATTTTCATCCACTTCTGCACAGCTTTTTATTCTTACCTCCTTTTGGTATGAACTTGCCATATCTCTTTCATCCTTACACCTTTTGGGTTTTCGTGCTTCATCTCATTCTGCATCTCCTTGCATTTTGTAGGTCTTGTTGTTATCATTGTCTGTAGAGTTGCTGATGGTCGACTTTTCCCTTAATTTGAGATGAACAGAGGAAAATGAATTATGCTCGATATTGAACATATGCACACAATAAACACCCAACTTTTAAAAGATGTCATGGAAGCAGCTGCTATGTTATATTTTTATGATGGGTATAAAACTGAAATAATTGGTATTTACTTTTTATTTTCATCTTCAGATGTCATTTCTGCCCACACCCTCTATTCCCACTTAAAAATGTAGCACTACATTAAAGTTAAATTGACATTAAAAAAGTCAATTTAAGAGCTTTTTTTTTTAACTCCTGAAATTAAAACATTCCCAAAGTAAAAATAATCTTAACTACTGCAAAGTTTTATGCCCTCTCTTGCACTCTACACTCATTACTGACTACAGCTTAAAATCTATGATCATTAAGGTCTTTATTACCTGTTGTTGTGCACGTAAGTGAAAGGCTTTTGTGTCTGACTACTTAAACTGAACTGACATACCTAATAAAACAGGCATTGAGAACTCAGTAAAGGGGTTTTTGGCACCCCAGGAAGCATGTGGGATCATAGCATAATTAAAATACATAGAAGGCAACTCTGAGTCAGCAAGACAGCTACAGCACTTGGTAACTGTCACTTGATTACTCAGAAACAGTGATTGCCCACCACAGGCATAAGATATCCTGGCTGCTTTAGAAACATAATCACTGTGTTGCAGGAGGTCTAATCAACAGCTACCTGTAATCTCTGTGATAGCTGTAAAAATGTGTTAATGAAATATTCATGCATGTGACTGTCATAGGCATAAAACCTCATAGCCAGCTCCTTTTTAGTAATGAATACTTTATTGGACCATCCTGTTCCTACTTATTTTCACACAAAAACAATGCAGGTTCAGTTGCTGATTCTTCCTAGACACTGTGAGCAACAGCTCAATGAAAATATCAGTATTGAGTCTAACTCCTGATCAGATGGATCTCCAAGGATCAGATGTTGGAGCCTGTTGTGCCTGGAGGCGATGGCACAATTTATTGCCCTAATGCAACTCACATTTTAGAGATAGTTCATTTTGTTTATAATATATTGGCAATGTTTTCATTTGGGAAAGGTAAGAAATTAGATATATATGTGATTTTTTCTTGCTCCTACTTTAATGGCTCAGGAAAATATCAGAGAGGAAGGATTTCCCTTAGCAAAGGAATTAGGGTGACCTACGAACTACCTCTAAGTCTTTGAAAGTTGTTTAATCTCTCTGCATCGCAGTTCAGGACAATAAAGAAGAAAATAATTAATTTCTGGTTTACTTACAGACAGAATTA
This sequence comes from Rhipidura dahli, assembly GCA_013399225.1. NCBI lineage: Eukaryota > Metazoa > Chordata > Aves > Passeriformes > Rhipiduridae > Rhipidura > Rhipidura dahli. The sequence goes on along the minus strand of VXAC01008719.1, from coordinate 113,242 downwards.
ACATTAATTAATATGAAGTACATTTGTATTTATATTTTACAAATCACATTAATTATCTGTGAAACATATATAAATTTAAGCAACATGGTAGTGTCTAATTATGAGACTTCAGTTGGCGTGACAGCAAACGAAAAGTAAAAATCTTCCAGGCTTTTATTAAGAACCAAGAATCCTGCCCATCTCAATGGAAGATCCCTAAAAGAGGTAAGAAACTCAGAAAATTAGGCAGCTATTTGAAAAATTACTTTAAAAACCAGTTTAATTGGATAGAGATTATTTTGTGTAGAACAAGCATAAGTTTTGCTTATATAGCATTGCATATGAACCTTTATGCCATTTTCCTTTGATTAGAACATTAAACTTATTATATTTAAAGCCTAAAGTGATAACTTCCTTGATAGAATGTATTTAATTTTCAACTTCTTTTTTGAATTTCATTCATGAATTCAGTTCCATTAAAACTTTTAGTGATGGAAAATATTTTTAGAAACAGGAGTATTCTGGATAAAACATCCAATGATTATATCAGATATGGTTTCAAATATACCTCTTGACTCATGATTTAGCCACCCACAATTCTACTGTCTCTTCAACAGCTTTACCAGAATAATAGCAGGAGATTCATCTGTTACCCCAAAAAAAAAAAATCTAAGATTCCCTTAGAGCATCTTAAAATTTAAAACACCAAAGGTAGCTGAAAAGTAAAAGACAGATCCAAGAAATAAATTCAGATGCTCCAAGAAAAATTTGCAACCTTGTTCAAAACACTCTGCTCAGCTACTGCCTGCTCTTGAGACACTTACATCTGATAGATAATCACCATTAAAAGTTATCAGGCTACCTAGAACTACCTAGAGTTGTGCCCAGGAGTGTTTCAAGTCACTGCAACCATAAATCACGGGCTCGCAGTCCAGGAGGGGGCTGGCAGCCAGGATGCAGCAGACCTCTGCTAGCCACCTCAGAGCTGCTGCTAATGCATCACACAGGAGCTCCCAAGAGCCAGACTTGTAAAACATATGCAGAGCAGATAAGGATGAACCCGAGATCACGCCCAAGACCTCGCTCTACATCAGGGCCCCAGGCGGAGCAGCCTCGGTGCAGCGATGAGCCGGAGCTGCTGCAGACACCCGTGCAGGGAGCCCCGGCACCCCGACACCTCTCTGACTCTGCCACGCCTCAGCAGGGGCTGTGCTGGCCAACTCAGAGCAAGTCTCACACTCCATATTTCAGCATTCACAGATGAAGCCGCAATGAACTCCTCTTCTGCTCGGGAATCTGCTTGACGTGATGAGCCCGCTCTGAAAATATTTACCACAGTTTGTCAGAGTGAGCATCATACACAGCACAGAAAACAAGCACAGGTGGCACTTCAGCTCTTCACCACAAGCTAGTGTTTTGTGCCATAGTGAGGAATGGGTTGGTAAAACTCTCTTTTTTTTTCCAAATCAGCTGTCTTCCCTGGTGAATTCCTAAAAGCTAGGTATATAGGTTTAGGTTTATTGATATACTTACCTCAATTGCTCCCCTTTGTCTTCCAGAGGACTCTGAATTATTAGTGTGCCAAAACATAACTCCAGCAGGAGAAGCTGCTCTTATCTTTAGCATGCAAAACAGCTAAACAGTACCCTTCCCAAGGATTTGTGAGTTTGATTGTCCTCAGGCAAATAAGGAGTCTCAATTTTCCATATTCTATTTGAGTAATGTAAATAGTTGGTACACCAGCTAATAAAAGAGCTTTCACTGTTATAATTACCTCTTTGGGCACGTATGCCATCCAATTAAAAAAATTTATAAAGATGAAAAACGAGTTCCAGACTAAATCCCAAGAGCTGTAACTCAGAAGATCCCTGCTGGCCTGCCAATAGTTTTAGCTTATATTCTGAAAGCCTTTGTTTCTCAGAAGACATGGATTAACAGGCAAAGCTGCAGCATCCAAGGGCACTGAAAACACCAGGTTTCTCTGTTGGTGTCCTGCAACAAACACAGATAAATTCAGGTGCTTGTGCACTTATCTCTGTTCAAAAGCAGACATATGTCCTGTCTCTAGTCTTCAATCCTGATATGTATTTATATCAGGAGCTAGTTTGGGCAATTTCAAAAAGCTCTTTGGCCAATTAGCTCTTTTTTCATATATGTAAACTTTTGAAAAAATTATCTGGAGTCAAAATTCTCAATGCTCTCCAGAAAAAAATCTTAATATTAATCCACTGGTAATATGATAATATGAATAAAATAATCACCATGTTTATGCTTTCAACAAGGCACCATACAAGAGTCAACAAATTATTGTTAATTAAAAAATTATCTTCAACCTGCCTCTTTTCTAGATGTGTGAGAACCAGACATCTGATTTTATAATGATGAAATTATAAAAATGTTTACAAAAAAGAAATTAAATAACAGGGCATAAAATAATGAAAGAGGTGTAGGAGCAGTTAATTATGTTGTACAATATATTATGTGGCTGTAAAGCAGTCAGGACCAAGGGATAACATGAATGGAGATTCAGTATTTTATTACCTTCAAAACCTTTCTGCCTACACTGTCAGAAGACTAGCCTGAAAAGATTCAGTTTGTAGAGAGACAATTTGGTGTTGTGATAACCACGGATTGTGGAAGCAGCCTCTGTTCTCAGCATGAGATGGGAATGCAGAACTACGCTGTCTGGGCAACAGAGGCTCTAAAAAATTATCATTTTAGTTCTGAAGAAGTAACTGAGTGATCACTACTTCACAATTTTCTGGGCAGACTAGGAGCTTAATATATCTGACACACAGCTCATATGTGACATGTACTGTCACAAGTCATTATGAGATTAATATTAGATTTTATGTATTTGAGATTAGATATGTGGCAAGCATGGAAATATTATTTTTCTGATGTGTCTCTATAGAATTAAACTAGCTGTCAGTCAAGTCCCAAACAACTTTTTCCTTAAACCAAAATAACATATTTCAAATAAATATAAATATAAAAATTGAAGCAGACAACAACAACAATGAATAGGGCATTGTGTTTGCTTCATCTATTCTGAAATGCATTCTGGATGTTTTCATAAATTACTATTTTGGAAAAAATAAATAACTATGCAAGACACATAAGATACATAAATGAATATGTGATTGTCTTTCAGCAGTCAGTCCATCAGCTGCAGATGCTTTGATGGTATTATATTTGGGGAGGGAGGGGGGCAGGGATGAGAGCCCTTATATCCTCTGAGCTATTCGAGTACCTGTGAAGTGTTTTCATTCAATCTGAAAGGGGTCTGTGAGCACCCATTTGTCCTGTGAGAGGTATTTAATGAAAGAGGTTAAAGGGAAAGATCCAGATATATCTAGAGGGCCACAGATTTCTCCCTGACTGACTGCTTAGAAGCAAAGCTCATAGCAAGAGGAGAATGAGGACCACAAAGGAAGTGCCAGTGTGTTTGCCAACACCCAGTGTTTGCTTAATGCCAACGTGACATATGCTTTCTCTTCTTTGTATTTATTTCCTCCTTAAAAGGGAAAGCAACCTCTTCTGATTCAAAATTACCAGGTTTCACTGAAAAGTATTGTTGCAATATCCTTTTCTATTGCGTTGCTGGTCAGTACCACATAATGTTATACTTTATTCAAAAACGTTGAAATATATTTATAATACCTTGGTGCTGGAGTTGTGTAACAACACAATGTTGTTGCTGTAAACCTCATCCTCCCCTTCCAAGTTGTTTCTAAAATTAGTTTATGCAGTCTCTAAAACAGCATGAGTCTTCTGCTTGCTCTGCCACAGTTTGTAGGATAGCTAAAAACAACACAGCAGGATGCTGCAGCCTCTGTGGAGTCATCATGCCAAGCTTCAGGCGCCAAGAAAAAGATGATACAACATCAGAGATTTAGGCTACATGAACATGCATAATCCTATGCATTTGTCTCCCTGCTTCTTTGGGGCATTCCTTTCTCAAAGGGGAGCCATAACTCACCCTCAGCATCCTGGGATGGGCTGGGTTTTATTCAAGAAGTCTCTCTGGCCTGCAATTAGGTTTGGATCTTGCTTTTGAAAATGCACTGGAAATGTACAGGAGGAGAGAAGCCTTTCCTCTCTTTCTCTCTCTCTGTTTCTTACTCAGGTATCATCTGCCACTTGGCTAATGTAAATAGATGTGATTGCGAGTAGGAAAGGAAATAGCTCTGGTTTCACTGGTGTCAATTCACCTGTTTCTGTCTGATTTAATCAAACACCTTTAGCCTTTTCATGCCCTCAGTCAAAGTGTAAGCACAAAATTATGAACAGTCCAAGAAAGAGACTGAAAAATATTGACCATTTTACAGATCTTAGGTTGAGCAGGGGAGCAGTATTCACAGGGGAATTCCCTTCCCCAAAATGGTACCTGAGGCACAGTAAATTGCTCTCTGGCACCTGCTTTCTCAGAGGAGGTCGGTGTAATGACAGCTCTGTATGGTCATTACCACATGCCCTCTGGTTGTCATAAGGGCTTCCAAAGCACTACTTCCACAAGTCATTTCTTCTTGTATTTTCTCTGCTAATAGCCTTGGCAAATTAGGTGAAATTAAATCAGAGTGACAGCAGAAAAATGGCAGAAAATTAATTGGTAAATTGACCTAAGGACATTATCAGGTTTTATACTATCCTGGAGTACACTTTGTCAAAAAAAACCCAAAACATGTGCCTCTTGTTCCTGCTGAAATTGTCTTTGCTTTACCATCGATGGCCACCCTGGTCATGCACATTTCCTCCCACTGAGACAAAAGGACACCATATGCTAAAACAACAATTTGCCATGCACTGATATTTGGCAACATTTTTGACATCAGTTCAGCTGTTATTGTGGAGATGGCTTCTGACAAACAACATGAATGTGACCTGCATGTCAGATACAGTAAATCTTCTCTCTGGTTTGTGTCCTTAAACATTTTGATCATCTGCCTAATGTTAACATCCATTGAATTCAGTTGCTACATTTTTCCCTCTAGAAGTTAATGAACTTTTTTCTTAAGCTGTACTTCAATTTTCTGTGCGTGACACAGCAGTTTGGTATCATAAAAAGTATCTGTCTCTCTGGAACCCCATGGCAGAGTTGGATTTTAACGCTCTGCAACCATGGTTACACTCACTGTGCTCTCCTGAATTTCACATAATTGAGAAACTGGCTTAACACTGTTGCAGCAAGAAATGCTATTCATTCACTTGATCCTTCTATGTGGTAGTCCTTTCTGTTAGCTGTTGTTCAAAACAGCTTGAACTATGAAACAGATACAGAACATTTCTGTGATTATTGGAGATATATGTTCTTTAATTAGTATTAGAGAGAACAAAAGTTCATTCCTAAGTGTGTATTTGTGTTTGGGGCTAATTTAAGTTTAATTTCTGTAATACTTTTGCACTTTATTTGTAATAGAAACATGATTTTTTTTCTGTATTCACTGGTTCATATAACATAAGAATGCACATTTTGAATGAGAAATGTCATAATAATTCAGCAAGGAAAGTAGAAAAAAGAAACCAAGGGGACCACTTAACTCCCAGTCAGAAATAGTGGTTGCAAACCTTCCATTTGCTTTTAAGGCTCGTAAAGCAGCAACAGGCCAGAGGGAGAAATGGAAAATTATAGGTACAGATGGTCTGAGGCTGAGAGAGGTAAAGGTAACTGAGGAAGCTCTCTTCAGAAACTGAAACAATATCATTTATGTTCTGGCTTTGCTTGGCTCTAGGCAGCTAAGCACAGCTTACTGAAAACTGTGTCTTGTTTTGGAATTGTGTGTGTTCAGAGGAGATTTACCTTTACAGTATTTTATCCTTACAATTAATAATTGCAACTCATTATTTTCAACTGCATTATCCCAACTACATTTCAAGCTTGAAGTGCTGTATTTCTTTTTCAGGCATTTTTACTTTTTATTAAGAAAGGATAATTGTACACTGTCATATTAATTTCTGAACAATGTAAAGAGTTTTCAGAAATGGTGATATTTTGAAAAGTAAAATAGAGAATATGAAATACATAAGTCAATACAGAGTCTGCTTAAAAGTTGAAGAAGATACAATTGTTGCTATATGATTGCAGCACATTGTAAAAAAAAAATGATTTAGAAAAAAAATGCCAAGAATAGAGTTGTCTTAATAGGAATTTTCATACGACAAAAGTCTTTAGATGTGTATCAAAGGCCCCAAGGCTTTGGTAAGTGTTTAATATATGTATTGGAATGTGGGTGTTCCCCTGCCCACATAAGTAAGTAGATTTCTCAAGTTGCTGTAATTATGACATGCAAGACCCAAAATCAATCCCCATTGTTGGAAAAAACAGATGTGCACTGGTGTGCATGGTCATGACATGAACACACATGTATCCACACCTCTTAGACAAGGTAAGGATTTTGGATAAAAAGAGTCTTCTTGTGTACTTGCATACCCAAAATCTAGTTATGGATAAGTGGCAACAAATCCTACTGTATGAAGACAAGCATTTATTATTGCTCTGATTTAAATATGAAGAACCTAATCAAGCTGTTATAAACAATTATTAGTTCAGTTACAGTGTCAATACAGCCATAGTCCAAATTAATTTAAAAAAACCCTCATTAGTAATAGATTTTAAATGGTTATTAAAAAAATGTTCATTAGTCCCTCCTCCTTTTCTCAGCTGTGATGCTCACCTTCCAGGGCTCTTTTGGGTCAAAAGGCTGATGGTTCAGACTTTCCCAAAAAGACTAAAAAGGGTGATTTGCTGCAAGTTTGTCAGCATCCTAGAATTTCTGCTGGTCTACAATGACTATGATGGGGTTTTCTTCATCCCCTGTCTTGGGATCTCCTTGGGTTTATTTTCAAATATTTTTTTACTTGTAGTCCCAGCTTCTGTCTGAGGCCAGAGAGTGGTGCAGTTGCCTCCCCCAGCCCTAGGTGCCCTCAAGGCCTGCTGTTTTATCCACTGACTTCCTGTCTTTGTCAGAATGGTGCCATATCAGGGATCTCAGGGTGAAGCTAAAACAGAACAGCCCACAGCCACTGCCCCTCTTGGCAGCTGCCAAATCTGAACACAGGCTGAACATAGCTTTGGACATGGCAAGCCTGGGTAAGCCTTGATCATTGGAGCAGTACAATGCCTGTGACCTGTTACAACTCATGACAAAATTGTATTTCCTGGGCTACAATAACAAGAGTGGTGTGATTAGAGGCAGCTGCTGCTGGAGAACATGCTATTAGATACCACCACTTCTCCAAGGTGCTCAAACAGGCAAAAAGGCTTTGCCCAGTCCTGGTCCAGCAGCAGCAGGGGCTGAGCCAAACCACTTTCCAGGAAATCAACAGGTCACCAGGTGCAGGAACTGGCATCCTGGCAAGGACCAGGCAAAGGGTACCTAACAGGACATTGCTGGTACTTAGCAGGGAGAAGGGCTATAGTAAAAGCAATCTTAAATGAAAAGTGCAGATTTATATTTGAGGAGATGGGGATGAGGTGTTAATAAGACCATAGACCCTTCATTAAATTCTTTTCACAGAATGACAGAATATGCTGAATTGGAAGGGACTCACAAGGATCATTGTGTCCAGCTCCTGGACCTGCACAGGACACTGAAAGGGTCCTACCATGTGCCTGAGAGCATTTTCCAAATGTTCCTTGAACTCTGTCAGGCTTGATGCTGTGACCACTTCTCTGGGGAGCCTGTTCCAGTACCAGACAACCCTCTCAGTGAAAAACATTTTATAACATCCAGCCTAAACCTCCCCTAACACAACTTCAGGCCGTTCCCTTGGGTCCTATCACTGGTCTTCTCTCACCAGAGAAAATAAATCAGTGCCCACCCTTCCTCATCTCCTCACAAGGAAGTTGTAACTGCACTGAGGTCTCCCCTCAGTCTCCTCTTCTCCAGGCTGAACAGACCGAGTGATCTCAGACACGCCTCATACAGCTTCCCCCCAAGGCCCTTCACCATCTTTGCTGCCCTCCTCTGGACACTCTCCAACAGGTTAATATCTTTTTTATACCGTGGTTCCCAAAACTGCAGGCAGTGCAGTTGTGTTCCCCACAGGGTAATACCAAATAGTTGTTCTGAGTATTGACCACTGAAGCCTGCACAGGCCTAGAGAGGGTCTAATTTGTACCGTGATTCACAGAACAATATTACCACCATGATTATGACTTCAGAATGTTTCTGTGACCTTGATAAAAAGGAAAATCTGAAGAAAAAGTTGTTCAGTGTTTATATTAGATTGTAACTCATAAAATGATAGGAGGAAACTTTGAGCTTGGAATGCTGCATGTAAGTGAAAGCATGTACTGCCACCATTTCATAGATTATACCTTTTTTTAAAAGAGTTGTGTCCATTTGCCACTTAAAATGTTACAAAAGTGTTTCTGTTAATGAGATTTTGAGTGTTGATGCTTTCAGATACTTCATCTGTCACAGAAAGAGTGATGCAACACTTAGCTGTGTAAAACAACTTGGGAACTAACCAGAAATCAAGTCACTAAAATAATGAGAACATCTGTTCAACATCTGTTGTTTAACTTAATTTACTAGACCTGTGTACAGGAAAAAGCAGTGTTCTCATTACTGGTCCATTGACAAATAAACTAATGAGAAATTGATTTGAATTATTAACAGCTCCATTTCAGCCTAGTGTGCATGACCTTATAATTTTAGTTTGGCATGAATTATTTTTCATTCAACATTTGATCATAAAAATTACTACTTTTCTGCTACTTCTGCTATCATGACTTTGTTTACAAGACACAAGCAAGAAAGTGTTAAACATGTTTGAAGTGAACAATATATAACAAAATTCTTGTTTAACTTTCTTACCAGTGTAACTATTTGAGTTAAGGATGAAATATTTTCTTTTTATTTCTTGTATGATTCTGCGGAAATGAATGTAACATCAAGGAACCCAGACCTCTGCTAAAGTTGCCATTTCATCTAATTTATGTTTCTAAGGATATTTCTAAAAATCTGAAGTAAGTTTTTTTAATCCACTCTATCTACTGTAATTTAATCTTTTTGAAGTATGCAAGCACCATATTATTTCCCTTAACATATTAAAACTAGACCATATAGAATATGAGATTAAATTATACCTCTGCTTCAGTTGTGTAAATATTTATAAGCTTTACATGAAACATAGCAGTTATTGCTAATGTAGCTATTGATTAGTAAATCTCAAGTGAAAATGGTTGCATTAGTCTTGCATTAAAACACTCTGAAATTGACCTTGTATCACATTTTATCACTTATTTTTTTTCTCTAATGGGAGTGTTTCTCAAAGCATTTAAATTCATAACTTATCTCTCAAAGTTTTTTAATCACTTACTTTTCCGTTATGAAAATAATTCACAGCTGAATCATATTTACTGGGAAATAATCTATTCCTCCTACCAGAAAAGAACAATTTTAAACAGAGCCCTTCACAGGGGCCCACATCCAAAGGAAACCTCTCATTCTACTGAGGTTTTTGTTCACTTGAGTAGAGGCATCATTTATGAGGCAGGAGGAAAAGGAAGTTTAGATATCAGGAATTCTCGCAGTGAGTAATCCTGCAAGTGCCTTTTTTTCCCTAATGAGAATTCCTACATACTTGTTGAGAAATTGTGCAAGCATCTGAGGGCAAATTAGACCTCACATAAGTTATGGAAGCAACTCATTTCATTTAAGCATGTCATTTAGGGAGCAGGACATCTGACAAATTTCAGAATGAAGAATGTGCAGAAAAAGCAAATAACCTTGTACCATGTCTCATCCAGCTAATGGGAAAAATTCACTGGATTCCACGAAGTCCAAGTTCAGTATATAACAGAATACAAGCTCAGTACAAACCAGAGCTTAGCACTGTATTTTATTGTACAGATGAGGCCAGATACCCAGTCATCAAGTCAGCAGATTTCCAGGCGTTTTTTACATTTTTGGGCTGTTTCCTATTTCATTAAAAGATTGTCAAGAATGGACATGGGCTGTGCACATTTAAACCAGTAAGTGCTACAGCTCACCTGATAAACTTACAATAGCAGTGCTGTTGTGATTTGGTTCTGCATTTCTGATTGCTTCACAGTGTTCTTGTCATATTAGCCCACAAAATAAGCCAGATCCATTTAGCCGGATATTTAGCAGGGAAGCAAAGCATTAGCTCCCACCTGTTTCTCTTTCTCAGTGTTACTCCTCTCTGGCACTCTGACCCAGCATGCCAGGCACAGAGGAGCAGGAGGACCTGCTGTGCCACACTAGACATGTGAATGGGTTTCAGATCTGGTACATCAAGGAAAGGAGGGGGAGCCCCGGGACTTTCTCCCTGGCTTCTGCCTGGACTAGGGAGGCACCACATGACTTGTGAAAGGGCACTCACACCCCTGCCATATGGCCTGGCACAGGACACAGAGAGACATCAGGGCTTCTGTTCACCCCAGGACTGCACCTAGCTCTGGATTTTCCTAATGGAGAAAAGAAAGAGAGGATATGCATCTTCAGGTTCTGGAAGCTGTGAGGAAAGCGTTCATTGAGTTTCGTGGAATTAAGGTTCCATCTAACCACAGAAATAAGACTCCACAGCACCTGGGTCCGGGTTCATGCAATAATTCACACACTTCACCAAAAACTTATAAAATGAAGGAGAAAAATTCATACAAAAGACAGGGAATTGTTCAAACCATTATCTACAAAAAGTGCTTGATCTGCTTTTACAAAAGCAGCAAGACTTTATTCCTACAACTTCTTGTAATACTGATTCTTGACATAACCACGGTGAATTTTTACATTTCAGATTATTTTTGGTTTCTCTGAGCCAGATGGAGTTTTCCTTTCACATGATGTCCTGGGGGTGAAGGTTCAGTAAGGATGAACCATGCAATCTGCTTTACTCTAGCACATGACATACTGTTGATCAAAGAAGAACGTGTTAGGGACCAGATGTTGCAAGTAGTAATAACATGTCCCAAGCCTTGCTTTCACCTAATTCATGGCATGGTAGGCCTAAAAGTACTTGTAAGATGTGATCAATAGGGAAAAACATAAGTGAATACCACAGAAGAAATATGTCAGTTAATTTTCTTCTCATTATTAATTCCCCCCTTCCCTATTTTAACATTCTGCTGTAATTTCCCTCTTGTGTTTAATTTCCTTCATCATATTTTTACCCCATTGGGATATTCAGCTTAAAATTGGATTGATAACTGCCTTTAATTTATTCTTCTAATTTAAAATGCATGGGTCCACTTTTTCCCCAAAGGGTACAACACTACTGAGGATTATTTCAAATCATGAGGGAATGAAGAATGTTCCTATTAGTCAAACTCCCTCCCTTTGTCTCACTATGGTTGTTTAATTCTATTTATTCTGCAGACTTTCAATGTAGAATAGCCATTCAAACATTTGTGCGACTATGTTTTGAATCTGTTGAGGGACTTTAGGGTTTAAGAGATGGAAAAAGAAAACATAATTGTTTCATTTGCATATTTGACATAGGTTTCTTATGTGATATGGTATCATTTGATCTTTGTGTCACACTTTTCCATCTACCATATGAATTAGTATAGAAGATCAGCAGAATAGGATTCAACAGTGTCATGTTTTTTCAAAAACAAGGACTTTCTGTCCATACTAAAAGGACACTTGCTCTGCAATTTGTCTAAGACTTCTTTTTTCTTGTGCTCTCTCTTTTCTTCAGCCCTGTCAAGAAACAGTCCAGAAAATTATAATAATCTTAAAAAAAAGAAAAACAAACCAAAAATATGATCTATGAGGAAAGCTACTAGGATTGTTTAGACTAAAAAAGAAAAGGCTAATGGGAGAGTATGCTGAGAAGAGTGCATTCATCTTTTCTCTATATCATTTCTGAATAGAATAAGAGGCAATGGATTTATATTTCAGCAAGAAAGATGGGGGCTAGTCATTAGAAAAAATACTCTAATAAAAAGGATAATGAATATTGGATTATTGTGGAGTCTTTAAGTTCAATTATAGACAAATATCTGTCATAGATATTAACACTTTGGAGGACAGGTTTATGGCCAAGCTGATATCTTGACTTCTTCATTTTCCAGACACTTCTTTTCAAGCTTCTTTCTTTTCCTGAATTTTTTGATCACCTGTGTTATCTGTAAGAGGACAAAGTGAGTATTTCTGAGGAGGAATTGTGCCTGACAGAACACCACAGGTGGGACCGTGTATGTATCACTGTATATGCTACAGAAATGCAACTAATTTATGCATTACATCCTTTTACAGATAGTTTATTGCTAATTCTTATCTAATACTTGCTAACATTGAAAAAATATATATTAAAAAAGACCATGTCTTAAGAGCTGTGTTCATCAAATCATTGCATTTGTTTGGAATATAATATGAACTTCCTTTATTTTTTTATTCAAACCACAGTGCTAACTCATATTTTCTGATCACAATCTGTCAACACAGTTGTCTAACTATCTCATTAGGGACTCTGTATGATTGAGAGTTCTTTTTTTCATTCTTTCTGTGATTTTTTTTTTCTCTAAAATAGAAGAGCACATTGGCCTTTAAGATGTAGTCCTGTTTGACTCTCTTGTTTCCACACAGTCTGTTTGCAAACTTCACTTGCAACTAGGAGAGTACCTACAGTCTGCCACAGTCTGTCCCTTCAACACCAGACCACAACTGTCCTCTCTAACATCTAGGCTGCCCCTAGGCTGTAACAGGTTATGCACGGAAATAATTTGAATTTCTAAAAGGACCATTCAATATGCTGCAGCAAGAAACATTTCCATTTACTCACTGTGAAATTTTAAGGGCATACGCAGATTCGGAGGTGAAGCTGGATTCTCTGCTGCTTGCTTGCAAGCATCCTGGAAACTGGAATAGAGTAAAAAGCCTGACAGCTTACTATTACACTGTGCAAAGCAGTTGAAATACATCCTTTGCTTGATGAGTGACACTGGGAAGAGAGGAATTAGTGCAGCAACATCTTTTGCCAGTGTAGCTGTGGGGACTATTGGCTTTTGGAAGTTGAGTCATTCGTTATACAACTCTTGCTGAACTCATTCTCAGTGGGAGCTGTTGCTTGTAAACTGCTTTGGAGAGTCTAAGTAAATCAGATAACATGTTAATGAGTGTGGTATAAATAGACAAATAGATCTGGCTGCTGAGCGTCTTTGTAATTTGTGAAAAGTAATGGTGTTCTGAAGCTTTTGAGGTTAATAAAAATTAATAGTGTGTCCTTAACATATCATTAAAGAAAGTAGCTCATATTAGTATCAACTTTTATTTCAAAACATATTTGTCCAGGAAAAAGATGAAAGATGTACCATATGGACATTTTCTTAACTCAGTGGGGGAAAGCATTTGTAGGGTTTAACCCCTTTATCTGGGCATATTTATATACAGCTAAAAAGAGCTTCCCAATATAGCCCTGATGAAAGTGGAATGCTTGTACCTCAGAGAAATAATACTGTAATCCATTATCTACTTTCCTTCCTCTTAATTCATGTAAGTAGTTGTTTCTTTTTAGTTTATTGACATAGTAATATGGTATCTGTTATTCTGGTTTCATTGGTCTGAGTAACAGCATTTAGTATTTTAGTTTATTTTCTTTTCCAATGTCCCTGTTGTGGTCTGTAATAGAGGGGAATTTATCCTTTGCCTCTGCACAGCTGATTTGCCTGTTTGGACATCTTATAAACAATCCTAAAAAGAATTCTTCCTCCCCTGTGAGTTACACAGTCTAACTTCACTCTTTTAATGAGGTTAATAAAATTAATTCACCTGCTTAAACCATAACAACTGTCATTATGGCCCACATTACATAAAAAATAAGGCAGAAATGGTACAAAGGTAACTTACTTAGTGACATTAGCACAAGTCCATCTTGTTTACTAGTTTAGATCTCAGTAGATCATTGCTGCCCTGTTCCTCAGCCAGCTAATATGAATACACAGGACTAACTAGTTTTTTTGCTGCATAACTTCCACCATCTACACCATTTCAGCGCCTCATTCCTCCTGGAGCCAGAAAGGTTTTCACTATTCTCAACATGAAACTTTCCCCCTGCAAGTTAAGCTTCTTACTCTCTAACCTATTCATTAGGTTCTCTTCGAGTTCAGCATCACAGTTAGCTAGAAAATTTCCATTAAAACCCAATTTTGCCCACAAGATTAGAAAATTGATCATCAACATTTTTCAAATAAATTTTAGCTATCAGAGTGCTCTAAGACCATTTTCAGAAGCCTGTGAAAAAGTTTAATAACTAACTGACATTAAACAATATGCAAAAATATCTTAATAATCTAGCATTGCATTTAATTGAATATTTTAATAAAAACTTAATTAAGGTTCCCACATTTGTACTTGGGGGCTATCCTGAGCTCAATACCATTCAAATCCCATTAGTGCTAATGGCTTAATGCCATATGTGGAGAATATAAAACACATAAAATTTACTTTTAATAAGTCATTCATCCTACATTAAAGATAAAGCCATTATTAAAAACACATTAAAGAGGATTAACTGCTAGTATTACAAGGAATGTTTTTAATAATCAGTTGATATTTATTTAGTTTATAGTACTGCCTAATCATTACACAATTATGGTTTTATAATTCCCCTCTAAATCTTAAGCAAATGAAATGTCTATCTGGAAACATTAATTTAAAAAGTTACCGAAATGCATATTTTAATGTCATTGGCTCCATTTCTTAATTTTCTTGTCTTTGCTTTTTTTTTTTTTTTTCCTAAGAGGGGGAGAAATGTAAAAGTTTTATTGTAAGACCATTTAAGCAGAGAGATTTTAATTTAGAGAGGAAGACAGCAAGTACACATCAGATAATCAGAAGACCATTGTATCTCAAAGCAGGTTATTTTTTAACACAAAAATTCCGTATTTAAGTGAAAAGTGTCTGTATTCTTAACATGAGATTTTTAACAAAGAAAAATTAATTAACAGACAGTTATCAGATCAAGGGGAAAGCAGACGGTAAATTGGGAAGAATGCAGGCAGGAAACCTATCAGACAGCTGAATTTTGGACAAGGAAAACTTTTCAAGTCCTCAAAAATAAAATGGAAATATTGAATTTGGAATGTTTCTACCTTTTTAAAGTCTTTGAAACAATTGAGGACAAAAAGAAAAAGATTAGTATTATTGGAGAAGAGGGGCTTACCCATGGATCAATTTTAGACCATTTCTTATCCATTTGTCACAGTTTTGTTCCAAAACCTTTTCAGGGTGTCTTCTAATCACATCTTTAATTTCTTCACATTGTCTCACACAAACCCACATATTGCCACAACTTTCCTCTCGATAGACATGACTGAACTTAATTCTGAGGAATTAAAACAGTTTCTCTGGTGAAGACCAAATGAACAATGAACAGTGACTGCTAGAACGCCAAATGAAAAATGAAAAAAACCCCATTGTTTAAAGTGCCCCTGTCCCCACATTTTACCCTGAGCAACATTTCATTAAGTGTTGCATGAGACAATAGACACAGGGAACCTGTAGTGAATAGAGCCCCAGACTAAATGTGGAAGGCTACACTCCGCCAAGGGATATGCTACTGCACACAGGAGTGGCCAGAGCTAATGGAAATTGCCTATACATTGCTTTTTATTTATCCTTGCAAATCCACACCCACTAAGTGACAGAAAAGCTCTGAGAATAGCTTGGAGATATGTCTTCAAACAGTTTTTATGGTATGCAGACTCCGACCTTCAGTCTAATGAAGCCAGTGCTCATCTCTTCATTGCCATGGGAAGGGTATGAGTCACAAATAATGCCATATGCCTGGAGTGTATTAATCCCTTTAATGAGCTAAGCTTGTACTTAAAAGAAGAAGGAAAAAATTCAAGATGAAAGAGAGGGTCATCTTTGACTTTGAAATCCTTTGATTTCACCAGTTTCTGTCCTAATATTAAAGTTATTTAAACATTTTAATTGCTTACTTTGCAAACACATAAGGCCTTAAAATACAGATTATTAATGAGAATTCTTACTATTTGGCCACAGCATCTTACAAAATCTATGTGATTTAGCTGCATTTGGAGAGAAATTATCTCTAAGGTTTCAAGATAATTCAAAGTTGTTCCTTTTACTTGTTTTATTTCAATGAAATTCTAGGCTCCTCCTCAAAAAGGTAAAAAGACTCATTTTCAGTCCAAGAATTATAATTGGAATCTCAAATCATTGAAAAGTACTCAATTTCACTTTGAAGTGTGAATATTACTTCAACCACATTGTATTATTTTAAAATAATAACTACTCAGAGATTGTTGTGATCATTTCTTAGAAAAGTGCATCAAAATTTCACTTGATTTCAGATTATTTTTCTGCCAAAGTATCCAACATAGCTGAGTGCTAAATCAGTTTATAGAAGGATTTATGTATATTAAGAGCTGAGCATGATGTTCCATGTGTGAGGCAGAAAATTGTGAACAATTCAAAAAGAATTTGAAAATAAAAACTAGGCATTGATATCTCTTGTATATGAGTGGTAGACACAGGAAAGGGAAGGAGGAGCAATGTCCAGGAAGGCACTAAAAATAAGTTATCATCTAGATCCTTTTATGAAGCACCAATTCAGATGCATGCCCTCATTCAATGATGCCTGGTCATGAGATCCTCTACTTGGATCTAAGAGACTTTTCTCCTGTCTTGGGGTGACTTTATGATGCTGTATCCCCTATCACCTGCACTATGCCCAGACATGAATCCTGTGCCTCCCTGTGTCCTTTTCCTGGGTCTGAGAGAAAAGGGAAAAGAAGCCGAGGGAATTCTTCAGAGCGGTTTTGTGTTCAAGGACACACGCGCTGCCCTGCGTTCTCACTGCAGCTGAAGAGCTGGGGCTGAGCACCTTCCTGCTTCTCCCAGCACTTGGCTTCTTTTCTCAGGAGAGTGACACACAGTTAGAATTCTTTGCTTTTTATCTAGCCTGCTAGCTGAGGCAAGAAAGTTTTTTCCCTCTGACTGTGGTTTTTGCTCTTCTTCTGGGACTGTTCAGGAACACCAGAACATCACCAGGAGGCACACATCGCTGCCTGGAGGGGCCCATGCCGAGCCCCAGCTCCAGAGAGGGCAGAGCCACACCTTCAAAGAACTCTGAATCTTCCCAGGTCTTCTCCATAGTGAGAGGTTTTATTATTTAACAGTATTCAGTCATTTTGGTGCCTGCATGCACCCTGTTCATAAAATAAATAGTTTTTTCTCACTTTCCTCTGAGAAAAATTCTTTCCAAACCTGGTGCAGGAGGGGCTGCTGAAACCTGCCTTCTATCAGAGGATGTTCATCTCGAACATTTCCTCCAATTTGTCTCAAACCAAGACATCTCCTTTCTCTGTGGTTGGTGTTGATCCACAATGACTCAGAGGAGATGGAAAGCCTTTGACAGAGAGAACAAGTTTCAAAAGATGACAGAAGTCAAAACGTTTAATGCCTTTTAGTGGTAGTCTTTGCTAAAAATTTTCTCTAGAACTTAGTCAACTACAAGCAGAGGATAAAATATGATAATACAAATTAAAAAAGAAAATTATAGGGAATACTATGTTAAATGTTTTCCACTCAACTGTGTCTGATAAAATTTACTCCCAGGTACTTAAAAAATATGCCTGAGGCAATCTCAAAACCATTACTGTGGTTTTTAGAACTAGCTCAGGGAAGCTGAGAACTGTCAAATAAATGCCAGTCTTTAAAGAAAGTAAAAGAGAACATCACACCCAGATCTATGAGAGCCAGTGGCTCTGTGGGGCCAGGGTCCATGGGGACTGCCCACAAGTCCATCAAGGAAGGGGTCCATCCCACCTTCCCAGGTAGAAGCAGGGAAGACAGGGGGCACTGGGGCAGCCCCAGCCCTGGGCACCTGGCACCTCCCTGGGGGCAGGAGTAGGCACAAGCTGGGCAGGGATGTGGGAATGCAGGCTGCCCTAAATCAGCAGAGCCCAGGTTCTGGCAGGGCAGGGCTGTGGGAGCTGGACATGCGCTGTCCTAGGGTGGCACTGGGGCAGTGGTTCATGGCCACGGCGGGCTGAGATGGGGTCCTGAGCCCTGGGCAAGGTGAAGGAGTCTCAGGGCCAGGCAGGGCCAAGCAGGGCTGGAGCAGCCTCAGGGACACAACACATTAAATAGCCTCTTCAAGGAGACCCCAAACACCATTTTGCAAACCATTATCTTAAGAAAGTCAGGCAAGAACAGCTAAGCCTGAACAATTGGAATGTGCTTGCCAAAACAGGTAGATAAAAATACTGAGGACACAATCATCAGCCGCTCAAGGGCTGTTTCATGAGGGTAGGCTGAATGTTTTCATAGCACGAGACCATAAAATAGAAAATACACTGATTGAACGTGGAGAAGAGAGTATGGTAGAAGAATGTATTCAAATGTAGCAGAAATGACCTTTGGAAACAGTAGAATCAGTCTGGGAAATACGGGTAATTAAGAAAGAATATGTTCAGTGTACAGCACTGAAACAACGATGTTCTTGCTACCGCTAAACACAGATACACATCATTCTAGGCTTTATAAAAATATTTTAGTCCATGAGACACCTCAAATGATTGCTTATGTCATGTTCAGAATATATTATGTTCACTGTAGTTGTATATTTAGTTTAGGTAGAGCCTTCAGGACCAACCAAGGAAAGCATAGATTGAAGCAACTTTCTCTCTGATTAGGAATCTAGGATTTTCTAAAGATGTCCTAAATTTTACCCCAAGTAGCAACTCTACATTCTGATCATTTGCTGTCCTGTTGTAGATTCACAGATTCCCTGGCAGGCATGAGTTTTGTAGGAGCATTTGAGCAGCTCTTGGTAGAAGACTGGAAATGTGTATTTAACACTGGGCAAGAGGGGGAGGTGAAGGGCAAAATTAAGCATGGTGTATAAAGTGCATGTCACTCCAATAAATTGTAAACCCACTAAGTTATCAGAAAAGTCACATCAAAACAGCTTTCTTCACAGATAAAAAGTGGCACAATTTATCCCCCAAAGACTCACAGTCTGGTGGTCCAAATACGAAGCCTTACATACATTTATGTAGAAATCTTATGTACAAATGTGTATTCTGACCCATGAAGAACTGGACTGAAGATGATCTGTTGCAATTCTAGAAGAGATATAGTAATGTAATGAAAGAGGGAGAACATGATAAAAGGAAGATTATGAGTTTAGTTGTTGCATATACCATACCATTTCACTATTTTATTTTGCTTTCTTTCTTGTGAGAGCTGACATGTTCCCTCTGCTTGAAGAGTCACATTTTCCACTGACATGGTTGGATTTTTGTGGGAGGATTGGTGAGACAAAACTAATGAAAATTGGATGATAAAAGATAGTAAACATTTGTTATTTGCTTGTTATTTAGTAGACACACAAGGAGGATGTTAGAAAGGATGGCTTGTGAATACAAGTATTTTGTTGGGTTTTGGCACAAATGTTCTGGCTGCTGACTGTTGAAAGATGTTATTCTGCTGCTACTCAAATGGGTCTGCCAATACTAAGGGTCTTGTTGATGAGCTGGAACAAAGCTATAGTGGTTTGTCTGCCACATGCTGGCTTCTCCTCTTCATGATTTTTAAATTCTCTCTTATTTGGCCCTGACATTATATGTAAGTCTAATGAACTTCCATCCAGATCTCACAGAATGTGAGCAGGTCTGACAGCTTTATACTGCTCATGGGGGTAAAAAAGCACTAAACATGAAGACAAATTGAAATATTATGAACATAAACAAAGAGTTTGCCAGCTACTGACTCGAAGAACTAGTAATGGTTGAGAGCTATAATTTAAAACCAGGCACAGAAAACAAAAGATTTTTGGAGAAAAGTGTGCAGAAAAATCCTGTATAAAATTAAGGAGGTTTTACCTTTAAACATGCCAAGAAACTAATTAAAATAGAAATTTCAGGCCAACAGTGGAATGAGTCTGAAAGAAAGTTAATATGGGAAAATAAGATTGCTGTTGAATACTATATGTCAGGCCAATACTTGGGTTGAATATTGGTTCTAACAAAAGATGGATCTATTTTTCATTTCATAACTCTGTTAATGTTTAATGAAATAGAATCAAATTAAGTTAAACCAGTAAGATTTTATTTAAAAAATAAATTCTATGTCATTTAATTTCATATCTTCTTAAGGAATTTAGAAGCAAATACGAATTGGCATCTACTCACAGATAAAAGATACAATTTTTTAAAATTTCTTGGTAATTCTTGTAGTGCATTCCATATTTTAGTCAGAAACAGCAGAATACTCCTGAGCTGTTCACAAAAAAAGTGTAGTTGAATGAATATGCATTTTCTGTATAATATTCAGTTATGAATTCTAACTTTATAGTAGGAAAGTTCTGGGCTCTATTGACAGTGACCAGATTTGATAAGAATCTTCTCTTCAATTAAAGGACTTTTGACATTCCTAATTTTTTCTTAACATCTCCATTTATCTACTCCTCCAAAAGAAGAAAGAACAAAGTGTCATGAAAAAGTTGTGCTCAAAAGTTTTCTCTTTGTAGTCCCAAAAACGAGTGAATAGCAGCCAGTGTTCTATATTATCTGGAACAAACGGAATTTCCATATCTTATTTGACTAAAGATTTTTGCTCTGCTCGCTTTCAATAAAGTGGCTTTCATATGAGTGATATTTCATCATCTCACACTGTATCTCCCACATGAATTGGTTTGGGTGTCCTACATTCCATAAAAGTAGTGATGGGAGAGGCTGACCCTCAAGCCCCTGGGTAAAGGCACACTGCTGAGATTTGAAATATAAATTTCAAGTTCCTGCTCTGCTTTCTCCCAGACAGAAACTAGACCCACTGTTTCCCACATCTCAAAAAAAATCTTACCCACCAGGCTTTCAGCTATGTTGTTTGCTCTCAAAATAACATAAGGTGACTGCTTAAATGATACACCTCTTTTCTAGTGAAATATTATTATTGAAAAGATGTTTTATAAAGCTAATTTTATGTGAAGAAGACTTCTAGCCCCTCGCTCAGCTGTTGTCTTGCTGATAGCATCAATAGCATGCTTCTGCTGGATAAAGTGTAGATTATTTAATTCACCTGTCAGAAAATATAAACCATCCTGCTTTCTTTAGCACCGGTTCTGTGGGAAAAGGAAGGGCAGGACTTGATCCCTTTAAACCACAAATACATAAGCTGCATGAAATCCAGGCATTTTTTCATCATTCATCTCCCTATTCCACCCTGCCCCCCTTGCTGTTGAACACCTGGCTATCCCAGTTTGCAGTGCTGGGTCACAGCAGTGGCCTCCACGCAGCCCTTCACAGTGCTGTGCAGAGACAAATGTCTGCCAGCATTGCTGTCCACTTGGTGGTTCTACGTGTTTGCTGCCAGAGAGTTTAAAAAGTGAGCTACCTTCCCTGCCATCTGATTCCATGGCAACCACTCCTCTGCTTTCTACCACTAAGCATCTGTTAGTGTTTTCACTGTAAACCCATGTTTTCAAGAGTGTAGGGATTGGCATAAATTGTTATTGTATCGGAAAAATAAAAGATCTGGATGTTTCTCTTTTCAGCTGCTTAAAAAATAAATAGCAAAGTCCTACAGCATTCAATGCAAAACAAAGCAAAAACAATTAAAAATATTAGAGGTTTCCATGCAAGTCTGAATGGCACTTCTACTCCAGTTCTTACCCTTCTGATATCTCAAGAAGGGAAAATTAAGTGCATGGGTGACTTAGTGACAGGATACAGCAGCTCAGCTGCTGACCTCATTCCTGCTTTTATCTGATGCTGTGGCAGCAGATAAAAATTGCACTTCTAAAATGTAGAAAGCTGTAAAAGAGAACATCACACCAGTGAATGAGAGAGGTAATCAAAGTAACAGGTGATGCACTAAGAGGGAAGTGGGAAATGAATGAAGGAGAAGAAGATAGCACGTTAGGTATAAAGGGAGCAAGGCAGAGAGCTGAACCAGAGGGAAGAGACTATAGATGAGGATGGTTACCAGTAAAAAGGAAGAAAGGATATTGTCAGCAGTGACAGATAATGGTGATAAAAGAGGAACATGGAATATGTTACCAGAATTTGATTTTTGACCGTGATAGTCTGACGGTTTCCTTAGGGACTCAAGTTAAAGGCAAGGAACAATGTTTTGGAGCCAGTGAAAGGAAGTCAGGATTCGTAAAGTAGCTTTTACCATTACTGAAATTAAGCTATTCTTATTCTTTTATTCATATTGCAATCTTAAAAAAAAAAAAAAAATGAATTTGAGGACAAGAAATTTTAGAAAGGACACCATGAAGGCCATACTATCCTACTAGGTAAATCAAGGAAATTTTCACTATTGACTTGAACAGAGTAGGAAGAACTAGGAAAACACATTTGAATAAGCTCATTTGAAAATCATGTTAGTCTAATAAACTGAAGGATTTTATGTCTGAGACTATGTGGAATGGCTTCTCCAGTAGTTTTTAGACATCGCTAACTCTCCTCATTTCTACCACACAGAATAAACAGATTTCAATCTTATTTATTTGACTGTGAATAACTCTTTGGCTCAAAAAATGCAGGATGTCCAACAAAATTGAAGCACAATATCTCTCTTTTTTTTCTGCTTTAAGGACTTGGGCCAAAGCTGGCGCTTTGTCAAGATCAATGTCTCACATCTTCCAGGGATATCTGACCTCTTTAGTCACATATTAACTCAGTTCCATCGCTGTCAATCAAGAGTCTTCAATTGTAGCATAGCAAGTATCAAGAGAACTGTCTATATTCATGATAAAACAGCTGCGTGGTGAAAAGAACAAGGCTGTGAGAAGTCTCACATTGTGCCTCAGGGGCACACTAAGGCCAGAAGAGCAGAGGTAGTCACAGGGTTCAGCTTTAACTATGCCAAAAAAGATGGTTCAACAAGAGAAATACCTGACAAGATTGTTCAACAAAACAAATAAAAATGCATAAATACCCGAAGGGAGATTCAAAGATGGAGACGGGCTCTTTTTCATGATGCCCACTGGCAGGACAGATGCCCTGGGCACAACCTGAAAGATAAGAGGCTGCCTCTGAACATGAGGAAACAATTTTTTAGGGTGAGAAAGCAGTGGCATAGGTTTTCCAGGGATATTGTGGAGCCCTCAGGTTGAATATATTCAAAAGTTATCTGAACATGGTGCAGGTCAACCAGTTCTGGGTGCCCCAGACTGAGTAGGCTTTGAACATGATGACCTCCAGAAGTCCCTTTCAACTTCATCTGTTGTGTAATTCTGTGATTTGGTAACAAAATAATGAGTTGTTTCAGTTTAGGTTTGAAAAGTAGCCTAAAATTCTTGTGACAAAATGTTCAGTAGTCCTAAATGGAGAGCTATCAGCAAAATCCCTAAACACTGTATAGTTTCACAATAACTCTGAAGATGCCAGAAGCCAGACTAAATTGTGAATAAAAGAAGCATCTCCATCTTCAAGCACTTGTCCCCATCTTTGCACCTTCTCTCCCTTGTGTCACCACAAAGCATTCATGCAGCTCTGCAGTCTGGAATGGCTTGGAAATACTTTTTGAAAAATTGTTCTTTTGTCAGCAGCAGTTTCCAACACAATAGAAGAGTTCTGAGAAAGTTTAGGACAGAATTAAGGGCAGAAAAAGATCTTTCTACTATCAGTGTGAAGTCATTTCTAAGTCATTCCTCAATTACCTTCAGGAGTTCGGATCAGTTTACAAATCAGTACCTGCCAGCAGCGCTCCATTGTAGCTGCTAATTCATGCTTTCGCAGCTGTTACATTAGCATGCCAAAAGAACTTACAACCTCCTTGAAACTTCCTTCAGCATAGTTGGAGCATAATTGAATATTAAGAGATCAAAATTTAATTTCCGTATTTTCTTAACCAAATCTATTCAAATATGCCCTATGCACTAGCCCCCTTGGAGTATTAGGAGTAGAACAAGGTCAGAACTTTTACAACCAAACATTTCTGAGTGACATATAAACAAAGAAAGGTTGGAACCTTTTCTTTCTTTTAAAACATGAAAAGCCCAAATGTTTCTAAGCAATTTAGCATCCACTGGGCCATGCTGCCACCTGTCAGTCTGGTAACCCCTTCTTAGATTTATAAGGACACCCAAAGAATAGTTGAGTTGAAAATATCCTTCATCTAACTATTTTTCATTCTAATTAAAAACGTACAGTCTAAACTTTGCCAAAGAGGGGGAAAAAACCCCTTGGAATAAGGGCCTGAATAGACAGCAAGGCTGCCTGTGCTTTCTAGGTGCACATTTATAAGAGCTTTCATTATGTGGGGATCAAATCCTTTCATTAAATATTCTCATTTAAAACCAATTTGCATAAATAAGGGCTCATTTCTCAAAGAGTGCACTCATTCAAAGAAAATTAGATTTCACTTGGAAACACATACAACTCCAAATCTCTCATCATGTTCTCAGGGTGTGCAAAACAGGATAATTTCCAAATGTGTCCTCCTATACCTGTTTCTCCCATTCTCAGTTCATTCCCCATTCTGTTTCTCCCATTCTCGTACCAACAAAGCA
This sequence comes from Rhipidura dahli, assembly GCA_013399225.1. Classification (NCBI taxonomy): domain Eukaryota; kingdom Metazoa; phylum Chordata; class Aves; order Passeriformes; family Rhipiduridae; genus Rhipidura; species Rhipidura dahli. The sequence continues at coordinate 88,798 of VXAC01008719.1, read as the reverse complement.
GCACCAGAGCCTCTCTGAGCACATCACTTGGTGCTTCCACTTCCTGTATCAAAGCAAGACCTGATCAGGCACCTACCTCTGCCTTGTTTTGAATTCAAATGAAGGATGCACATGTGCTGTCCAGAGGGAAAATGTGAAATGCTCCAGTCAGGCCCCTCATGATGAAGCAGTCTGGATTTCCAGTTGTTCTGAAGCATGTGTTCCATCTCAGTGTGTATGTAGGCAGTGTCAAGGAAAACCTGCATCTCAACCCAGTTCAAAACTGTCATTTTGGAGATGGATGGAGTCCCTCAGTTTCCTTTCTCACTTTCACACATGCTGATTCTGCCCAAACTTCCCAAACTGTTTATTGGAAAGTTGTTGTGTTCTTCTTAAGCTTTTCTGATTGCTTTCCCAGCTGTTTAAGGATGCCCAGGGCCGCCAATGAAGTTGACCTGGAATTTTTAGCGTCAGGGGAAAGTAATAAGTAAATGGTTTGCAAGAATTTATTTTTTTCTCATACTTGTTCCAGTCAGACTTTTTTAAAACCTCTAAAGCTTACCTGTCTCTCCTTAGCAGGGGCCAGGTTGTGTCACTGACTCTTTCCAAAACAGTCTCCCCCAGGCTTAGTAAAGACCATGACAGTCAGGGTAATTCAGAGGCACTGTCTGAGTGTCACAGGGAGCTGAGCTGGCATTTTTGCATTTGTCCACAATGATGATGTGGATTACAACTCCATGAAAGAGGCCTGGAGAAGTCTCAGATTTCCCAGCTGCAGCTGCTACTGTATTCAGCAAGGAACCCCACAGCCAAATCGGTACTATAGGCAACATTTAGAGCACTGCTTAAAGATGTATCTGTCTAACACTCTGAATGACTTTAGTTACATTGGATGAATTTGTCAGCAGCAGGCGTCAGCTTCAGACTGATTTCTGGTTGGGTTTAATGTTTGTTTTGCTTCTGAACTGAAACCATCCAGCTACTGCTGCAAACATACAAATGAAACGTCACATTTTGATCAATTTTTACAATAAATAGTTGCAACCATTTATTTTGAAGAACTACAAGACTTCTGTGATTTAAAAGGCTTCATGTTTGGCAAGGAATTCATTGCAGAAAAATTCTCATAGATTTGGACAACTTACAAGCCTGCAGATTAATATTTGTTTAAGTACAGTACAAAATGACCAAGTTTTGGCAGCTAAATTCTCTTAAGGTTTCACTTTCACAGCACATTCTCTGTCCTTCCCTGCATCCTACATGCCAACTTTACAATGTGAAATTACTATACCATCTCTGTTATGGCCATAAATGTATTTAGGTGTTACATGTACCAAGTTTTTTTCTTAAACTGCTTTCGAGTTTTGGAAATTAAGTGTTATCAAATTCTGAAACCATGAACAGATAAACTTTTTATCATGTTGGCATAACTCTTCCCTGCTAACATATCTATTTTTTTTCAGTATGTTGGGAAATTTCCAACAAAATTATCTTCTAACGATGATTTCCATTTGATGTTTTGATAAAGCTTAAAATGCATGATATGTAACACATTGAATGGGCTGCATGGCTGATTTACTGGGTGATGGGATTTGTTTGTTTGTTTAAATTTAAATATACAACATGGCCCAGGCTGGTGAAATTTGGTGACAAGAGTTCGTAGGTTCAGTTATGTTTCTCATTGAGCATGAAATTCATATTAGTAGAAACATGGGAACTCTACTATCTATTTGGTTTACTTTTTATACTATGATCAAAATACATTCATAAGAAACCAGGAAATAAAAACACTATGGTGATTTATATCAGCTATGTAATCAACTACAGTTACAATCCTCTTAAAAAATTTGTTTTCCACTTCATAAGATGTTTGGTATAATCTAAGTATCCAATTATGACATTAAAATTACTTTCTTATCTATATCACATGATATGTTTGCAATACGTGTTATAAACATATATCTCATTTAAAATATTTTATTTGCAGTGATTTTCACCGAATGCAATTCTTGCCATGCTTTTCCTTAACTCATTTGCTTGCTTCTGTTTACTAACTGAATAATTGTCAGAGTATAATTAACACAGATGTCGCATGAGCTTAGTTTTCAGGTTCAGGTTAAATTTGTACTACTGCATATGGAACTGTCTAATTAGATTGCTGTCTGAAATGGTGAAGGAGTTACTATATTTTAAGTAAAATCTTTTTCACAGACTTCTATCTTATTCAGTGGTGCTATAATGTTTTCATCCATTGGCAGTTTCAAAATAAGACTTTTGTATTAGGCACATCAGTTTACACACATCAGTGTTGACTGGGATAGTAATATTTGTAAATTTGACCCTAAGCTCCCCACTTATTTCAAGACATTCTGGATTCCATAAGCTAAAGTTTTATACTGGGCCAATAGCTACCAAGATCCTAAATAATCCAACCATCTGAGGCTCTAATCTATTTCTTACTCTGGTGATTTAATTTCCAGTGTTTTAATTTCCAGTTACTCCTTTCTCTTTTGGTGATACTTGCAGACCTGAAAGTAGTGAAACATAGTATTTAAAGGATTTGGCAACAAAATGGAGTTCTTTGTTAGCAATAATCTTGAAAGACTTTTTTTGTCTGTGTACTACTGTGAAAAACAAGAAATGTACCAAGTGTGACTTTGATACTTCATATCAAAACAGTTATGAAGAATTAAGTATGGTTCTAGTGATAACATTCAACTTATTGTGGCATTGTACATTGATGCCAACAAAGTGGATCATGTGGAATAGGGAACATAAAATGGTGGCAAAGTCAGTTAGATAGCTTGTTGCTCTATGAAAAATGTCATTGCGCACATCTTTCACAAGAAATGACTTCAAACAGTGAGAATGAAAGTCATACTGATATGTTCTGGCACAGAATATTAATGAAAGAAAATACATTTATCGTAGTAGAAAATAAAAAGTTAGCGCATCGGGGCAATTACTAATGCTTTTCCTTAATATAGGTTGATAATGCACCCCTTACCTCTTCGTGACTTTTTCATTATTGAGTAATTCCAATAAATTATTAAAGTGCTGTAATCCAAATTACTGAATGTGAGCTAAAGAGCCATTTACAGATCTAGCCTAACAAGCAATGTTTTAATTCTAAATTGCCACTTCAAATTTATAAGCAGAGATATTAAGCATGTCATTCACATTAATTCTGATTTATAATCTGGTATAATAACCAAATCACAAAAATTGATTGTTTCATATAGTTTTTTATTGAACAAAAACTCCACCAACACTGTTCTCAACAACATATTGAGAACATCTGACATTGCAATAACATCAATGTTGCAATTGAGTCTTCAAGCTCTATTGTCTTTCCTTGCCAACATTTCCCAACATAATAACAAATATCAGGTGCTTTTACTCAAGTAAAAAATGCACACTGAGTTCTTCAGCAAGTGAATAGCTGGTCTCACACATTTAAGAAAACGAGATTCTTTATAAATGCCTAGGGAATTAGCAGAGTTGCTAATTGCTTGCATCCAAACAAATGTATGACAAGACAGAACACCTCAACTCTGTAAACACTGTCTCAGTACTCAAAACCATCCATTTGAAGCCCACATTAATTTTACTACATAGTGAATCCTATGTATGGAAAGATATTATTATTACTCTAAAACTGTGCAAAGGGAATATTTCCGTTATTATTTATGATGAGTGGCTTTCAAATGTGACTATATCTCAAAAATTTAGATCCTCTTCCAAAACATACAAACCAAGGCAACTTATTGAACAAGTGGGCATGTGTTCTGGTAAAACATCCTCTCCCAATATGTTTGTGTTTTCCTTTTCAGTATGTTTCACCATAGTTCTGGATGCTTCTCTTGCAATGTTTTGATTACTGTCACTTACTGGTGTAGTAATGTTTCTTTGCTTACCAAGAATGAGCCTCTTAAAAGCAGAACCAACTGGTGGTCTGTTTGTTTTCTTTACTTAAAGGGCAAAACATTTCAAGAAAGGCTTCATGGCCAGTTGGATCAGGTGCACCATCTGGATTTTTCTTTTGAAATTTTCTGCCCAGAGCCTTCAGTGTATCTCAGGACAGCACAGCCATGTAAGGGTTATTTAAAGCACTGTACCAGTAATCTCTGTGTACATGATGTTGAGTCAAAGAAGCTGGGTACTTTTATCCCAAATTTCTTTTGCTAAATTTTTAAACTTCTAGGAACTAAACATCACAAGGCAACTGGAATTTAACTGTTCTTTTCAGCAGGCTTGTCCGGGGACAAAATATCCCCTTTCTAGTAGCTCAAGGTACTTATCTCATTACACTGTTATTCTGTGGTCAGACACTCTGGTTGAGAAGAAAGGAAACACAGAAGAGACCTAGGATCATTTATAATGCCTAAATCTGCACAGTGCCATTGCTGTCCATAAAAAACACCAATACAGAACTGATTTTTGTTCTCACTGACTTCAGTCTAGTATCTATAACAGGTAATGTACATCTGTTAAACACCTCCCAAAGAAATGCAGGACTTTTCTTGAGATTCTTCAAAACAAAGGCACCCAAAATTTCAAAATTTTTGATTTGATCTTGCCTTGCACCCTCTGTGTGTGCTGAGCACTTACATTTCTTCTTCCATGCCACTTGTTTCATCCAGTTTTATTGACTTGTTCTCATACAATGAGGTGTTACAATTCCCCCATTTTGTAAAGGGCTGTAACAGTGCAGCAACAGAAATGAGGAAAAAGCATCTATCATGCCTGTGAGTTTTTTCCTTGATACTGATTAATTATACAGAACCAAAGAATGCAGAAGAAATGTTTAGAACTGAAGATATCAAAATAATCTCATCAGAGGAAAGCTGGATCTTTTGGTTAGTGGTTTCTAATTTACACTGTAGCAGATGGATGGTGTTGAAGGTCACAATTACTGTGTAAGGCCAACTTGTCTGTAGAGTTTGAACTCCACGTTGATAACTCTCTCATTGATAGAGAATGCTTGTAGTGAAAACCTTCTGTTCTTCTTTTAAATCTCTTTTTCATGTTGGTAAATTACATCTCTGTGATTAAACAAAATCAGATTTCAGGCTATCCTCCATTTCATTCTTCATATTGATGCTGGAGCTATCTAATTAGACTGAAGAATTTTGTAACATCAGTGAAGAAAAAGGGATTTTTTTTAATTTCTGAATTGAGAAAAATGTGAACAGAGAAATTTTCAGATATCCAGCCTAATAAAAACAAAAACAGAATACAACTTCATATTTAACTAATAAATGAAAAACGTTTTCTTTTGAGGCAAGATAAAGTCAGGTCAATTAACTTTTAAAATAAAACAAGCTAAAATTTTCAGAAATGTATAGCACACTAAAGTGACAAGAGCAAAATTCGTTAAAAATCAGTGAAATCAGTGCCTGCTACAGAGTGGCCCTTTAGCACAAATTGTGGGTGTATTTTTCCACAGAATCATCAACTGAAAACAACTGCTGTTTCATGATCTTTCTGAAAACTAAATTGTAAGATAGAACACTTCACATTCAGCAAGGGATGAACTGTTTGGTGTATTGTGGGATAAAAGCATGCATGTATATGTATGTATATGCATGTATATGCTATGTATATATGTATGTATATCACATAGCACTTAACAAAAAAATATAAACTTCCTTTTGTGCTAATTTGTAGCTACCATCATTTATGAGACAGACTCCTGAATTGAAACACTTGAAAAACCAAAACCAAACCCAACCAAAAACAAGTAAACAAAAAAGAACTCTCCCAAAACCCTTTAATTTGAAAATTCAGGACCAAATTACTTGGGTAATGTTTTGTACAGGTGGTGACTTGAAAGTGACATTAAGTTGGTACTGGGAGCATCAAGCTAATGAGCTATAGAAATTTCTGCTGTGGTCTTTTCAGTCTAACTTGGACTATGAAGGTGACTGAAAATATTTCTGTCTGAAAGACACTCACTGATTTATTTATTTTTTTAAGGAACTAAGTTCATTTTCTAGCCAGCATCTATGTATATAATGGTCCATATCCCATAACAGAGCTTGAAATTAAATTGCCTCCTGAATATTCATGTCATTTTATGTCACCTTCTTTCTAGGTCTGGTTATCTTTTTTAAGCTAACTACTCTCTTGAAGTCTAGAAAACTTTAGTGTTATGCTACTGATAGAGACAAAATAATTAATTCTGGGACCCTTTGAAAAAAGCAAGTGGAATCATCTGAAAAGTAGACTTTGGGAACAAGTGCAAATACACAGAGAGTACTGCAGCTGAATTCTCACCAACAAACATTCAGAAAAAAAATACTGCAAAGACTGCTGCATGCTTTTTTGTTCGAACACAGGCACTTAAAAAGACAGAGGCTTGATTCTTTGAAAAATCTTTTTATTTCCTAAGCATTGACATTGATCAAGGCAATATTAAAAAAGCTCTTCTTTTTCAACAATCTGTTATTTTGCAATGCATTGCTAAATTTTTTGCATTAGTGTCATAGATTTGCAGATGTCACCAAGCTGCAGTGAGGCAGAGAAGGTGGCACTGTGAGGAATTGGCTCGCTTGTCTCACGTCTTGAATGTATGAATGAGGGTGATGAACATGCAGGCTTAAGAAGCTGGGAACTGCCCATTTAAACATGTACACATCATTAAAGCTAAAGATAAAGACAGAAACACATGTTCTATTCCCAGTGACTGCTAAGTATGGTGCCTTTGATATGTCACCATCAGATTCATTGTGACCTGTGTTAGTGTGTAGCACCCAACCACCTGTGAGATGTTGTTATGTCTGATCTGTTCAGAACTACCTGTGAATAATGATCTTTTCCTCATTTGTTTCCCTCACTATCTGTGTCCTCTGGAAGTCTTCTCTGAGCAGCCTGCTTCCTTCTTAGCTGCTCCCACAGCATCACAGAGATGGCCTCCTTGCTTCTTCTCTGCTTGAGCCCTGCACACCAACTCAGGATACTTCAAGATTTAACCCTGAGTGGGCCACCACATCTCATCCAGCTCCTGCTTACACACAATGTGTCTGCATTAGAGATTCCTTTCTTACACCCTAGTTTTTTGCTGTTATATCATCATTAGCAGTGTCAACCATTTTCTGCTAAAAACTGATCAAATGAAGTAATAATAATGGTACAGCATCAGTTTAAAAAAGCCATTTTTCATTTATGTGAGTAGCAGTTTAACTTTTAATATTTAATTTCTACATTAGTGGGTTTTTTCAGTTCTATGTGATTAGCTGATGCATGGGATATTTTAATTATAACTTGTCCCAAAGCTAGAATTTATTATCTGTTTTAGGGGACACATGGTGACATTTTAAGAAAACAAGTATAACTCATCTGTGCAGTTTGTGTAACTGCATGTGCACGCATTTTCTAAACAGTAGTGCAAATTACCAATCATGTCATCATTTAAGGAGCACATACTAGGACCATATACTGGATTTGTGTTTGCAGCTGTGATAGTGGCCTAGACAGCTTTCAAATTTGATCAGAAAAAAATTTAGGCATAGGCTGGCATCTGCTCTTTAACTATGAGAACTTTATTCAGATACTTTGCTCAAAAAAACACACAAAAAAAAACATTTGCTGCAACAGAACCCAGACTGGAACGCTGGGGGTGGCAAAACTTTTTATACATATCTATGAAAATGAAATATGTTGCATATTTTTGGTGAATGTAAAATCACTAATAAGTTTTTAAAAACTAAACTTTTCAGTGTGGTATCTGGGAGATAAATTCCCTGACTGTGTGAGACCACAGTATGCCCTGGATTTTCACCCAAAGATTTGTGTGAACATGCAGTTCTGCCAGCCAGAGGATAACTGAGGCTGGTCACCTTATCCAGGCAATGAGGGAGTGACAGAGACTACAACCCATACTGTAAAGTATTTCTGTCCCACCATATACAGAGAATCATAAGAGGTACCTTTCTTTTTGATGCAGTCCCACATCTACCATGTGGACATAGTAAAATCCTATGTATTCTGTGCCATATACAATTTTGCAAACAGTTTCTAAGCCTTCCCTCATGGAAAATTCAGGAGTAGTTAATATGGCCCTTGGGAAGCAAATTCCACAGTTACCTACATAATTGTAGGAACTCACTTTGTCAGATGCTTTTGATAATCAATAAACGGATTTAACACATTCAGATATGGACTTTGTGAGCAAAAAAACTCCACCACCAAACTATCATATCTTTATATTTGTTGCAGAGAGATTTCTGTATAATCAAAATCCTAATGCAGGAGCAGAACTCTTCCAGAATTCTCTCTGCATTCTTTTAGTGCTGCTGGGAGTGGAAGGGACAACATACTCAGGAGTTTTGGTTCTCTGTCATGCAGGTCAGGTTCCAGAATCCCGTATCCTGGCAAGGAAAAGCAGCTAAGGCATATAAATGTCACATAGCTGCTCAGAAGCCTGCTGCTCCAAGCATTGGCCTGGGAAGAGGGAGAACAGTGTGCTATCAAAAATTACTTGAACCAAGTAGAACAGGGAGTGAGTTGGATTCAACACAACACAGCCATTCAGAAAGGTTGGAGTTCCCTACTTCCAGCTGTACTATCATGAGCTGCCCCTCCAATAAGAGACACCCTTTTAAAATGAGTACTTCTCTGGTCATGGAATTTTTCTAGTTCTTTGTCTATTTACAGCTTAGCCTCTATTTATTTCCCTTTTTTATTCTCCCNAGCACAACTGAGAAATCTGTTTCTTTTTTTAGCATATTTTAAGCAAGCTGGAGCCCAAGGGACATCACAGAGTTAAAAAGTAAGTAAGGGCAGTGGGAAAGAGAAAAATTATGTAGTAATAGATGGGGAAGAAGTATAGAGATTTGAAGAGATACAGAGGGGCAATGAAGCAGTGAGATATAAGAAGGCTGTTCCAGATGGCAGAAGCAGCAGTTGGGAAGGCTCTGGCACCAACAGTGGCAAGATTGCGAGCAGGGACAGTGAAGAACCAGGCGCTCTGCAGAGAGAGGGGGGGAGAGAGACGTACAAGGTCAGGGAAGCAGTTTGGCTCAACTGTGTGGAAAGTTATAAAGCCCAGGCTGAGGATATTCTGATGCTGAATCTTGTGCAGCTGATACACACCTCTGCAGAACTGTGTGAAATGGTGACTGAAAGGTACTAAATCTTCACCACTATGGCAGGCACCCTGCACTGGTCAGTAGATGATGAGCAGGGCAGCAATCATTCAAACCTGAGAGATGCATTGGAGAAGGTCCTTGAGGGAGGGATCTGCTCCTTATGTTTCTGAGTGGAATGGAGCAAAATATCTAGATTTAAGTAAGAGCTTTACTGAGTTTTTTGCAAAATATTGCAAAGCAATTGCCTTTTCAAGGAACCAGCTTTGAAATTTGCTCTCATATAAACCACTTCCTCAAGAATGCCATTGTGTTACACAGGTGATGTACCATACCCTCTGGTAAGGTCATTTCCTCTTGGATGCTGTAAAAATACCATGGTTTCACTTTAAAAGACAAAGTGTTTTTGTTGTTTTTCTATAGCTCAGGCAAGTGTAAAAGGCTTTTCAAATGTGCATACAAGAAGTTTCCTTATGTGAATAAAACAAGTGGTGTATTGTGCACAAACCATGGAAAAAATCTCTTTGAAATGCCTGTGGAGGACTTTATGATGACAGTTTATTGTCTGCAGCACAGTTTCGCATAGATTAATCTACATGCCCTGACTGCTTCACTCATGGCTCTTGCCAAAACAGCACCAGAGACATTTCAGTGAAATCTGGGGTCAGGCTCTGCTGGGATCTTCATTCCAGCACCGCTGACTTGAGCAGCCGTGAATCTCCATCTGAGTGCCCAGCACATACAAACAGCACCATTATGAGCTCTCCCCTTTTAGCTGAAACAAAGAAGCTCTGAGTGTGCTCTTCAAATGCCAAGACCACAAATGTGGCGAGGTTCTGTCCCGTGCCGTAAGCCCTGTGGGGCAGATGTCAGGTAGGGATGTGTGCTGAGCAGATGGATCCTTCCTCTCCTGGCAAGACAGACCCGGGACTGAGAGTTAGCTTCAAGTGCTAAAGCCTCAAAGTGTTTAAAATTAACATCAGAATATAGTCAGTGCTTGTTGGACCACAGATTGTACTGTCCTCTTTATCTGACAGTACCTAAAAGATAGCTCAGAAAATGCACTTTGCAGTAAGCATCTGGGAAATAAGTCACCAAAAGGAAAAATGTCTTCCTAAATTCCTTTTCACTTTGGCTATTTTTTTTTTTTTGTGTATCTGATGCTCCTGATTTTTTGGAGGAACTGCCTACAACACTCCAGATGCTGCAAGCTTTCCCCTTGATTTAAATAAGGGTTGGAGCAAGTGCTTAATCTTTTTCATCACTTTTTGAGATACTCTTATTTGCACATCTGTCTAATCATATTGCATAAAATGCTTAAGAATACAGAAAACAGAGGGAAGGAAAGTCTGGATATGTTGATTGTGTACTTAATTATATTTAACTGTTGAGGAACTATTTCTCATAAGGTAGGTTTTTGCACATGGTATTTTTAGTGTGCTCTTAGGAAGGATTCTGGTCAACATCGACTCTGGAAAGTGGCTATCACTCACTAAAACAGTAATTCTACATTTTATTATTCTAGTACTTCACTGACTACAGTAACAGGAGGCAGCCATAAGTTTCAGTCTGATCTGTGATGTCAGTTCTGATTTTTATAGTAAGAAAGCTCATTAAGTAGAGAGAACACTGTCCTGTGCCCATGAATCCCATACAAATACACAAAGATGTTATTAGTGCTCCAGTAAGGAAGGGAGGAAATTATTATGTGCAGCCTCATAGTTTCTTTTGGTTTAAACTACAGTTTAGTATAAGTTTGAGATGCAATTGCACTTGTTTGTGTATGCAATAGGAAATTTTATGAAGTATGAGGACTAAATTGTTGCTTGAAGTGACTGACATAGTTCAATTGCCAGATTCTGATGAAAGGTTTTGTTATTCATGTCCATAGGAATTGGCTTTACTCTTTGGCATCACTAGTCCAAATAGTCTTACCCTTCTTCATATGAAAGCTGTAGGATGAATGGTGTCAGATTTTCCCTCATCTCCCAGAGAATCAATTAAGCAGCAAGGAGCACCACCCAGCACAAGACATGGTCAGTAATGCCTACTGCGCACCATGCATTTCATACTTCCTTTTAATTCCCTTTGCCACTTTAATTTAATTAATTTCACCCCTTCTTATTAATCTTCAGATAACATCTTGATATGGACTAGAGTACAGCTTCATCGTGTCCAATGGATTGTTCTAAGTGCCTGTTTGTGATCAGTTTTTGTCTTTTCCCTCCGTGGAAGTTTGTGTGAATAAAAGATGTTTAGTTGTCTGAGTTCACAATTGCTAATGTTACAGCTACAATATTAGCTTGTGAAAAAATGCATTCATACTTCTTTAAAATATGACGCTAAGTCTACTCTTGCTATTTTCTCTCATTTTGAAACTGACTTAGTCGTTAACCAGAGTGCTGTACCACTGGCTGCAGACAGTGAATCTGTGTCTGTTCGGCTTGAAAGGGTTTGGAGAACGGTTGCTATCTAACACTGCTCTCTACTGATGGAGAGTAGAAAAAGCATTTCATTTTTGTGCTTTTCTATATGCTCTTAATTTCTTTCGGAAACTATGAAATTAAACTAAAGGAAGTATTTTAAATATTGTGACAAAGTAACAATTTCAAACTGATCCATACAATTTTTTGAATTTTTTCTGTATCCTATGCTCGTGCAATAGTCACAGTAATATATCAAAATATTTAGATATTTCCAAGCAGAACCTGAGTGTTTGGGAAGAACAGAATTCCCACAGTCTGTTTTTCCTAAATGCTTGTAGCTTTCTAGGCAAAATTCTTCCATCATTTAAAAGTTTACAGCAGAAATAACTCAAATATTAGACAGCATGCTCACTTCACAGCATGTGAAGAAATGAGAAATGTGCCACAGCATACACAAAAATTACATCTGCTGAAAGCTGTGAAAGTGACTGCCTTAAATTTCCAAATGCTTAGTGTATTTAAACTGTGTGAAGTCTTCAAGATTAGGCATAGCATTTGGCTTTAAGTAATCTCATGCATCTAATGTGAAGTCGAATGGGAAGAACTGTTGCCATAAAATATTTTTTGGGCCTTTTATTACATAAAAGGCCCTTGTAAGAACTTGGAGGTGGATTTAAGCAAGGCCAAGGAAAGGGGCAATGGTCTTAAACTGAAAGTTATCAGATTTAGACTGCACATAAGGAAGAAATCTTTTACAGTGAAGGTGGTGAGACAGTGGAACAGATTGCCCATAGAAGCTATGGGTGTCCCATCATTGTCAGGTTGGATGGGCCTTTGAGCAACATGGCCTTGTGGAAAATCACCAGATCTAGAGAAAGAGGGTCTAGATGGTGTTTAGTGGTCCCTTTCAATCCAAGTTTTTCTGTCATTCTGTCATGAACAGGAAGGAAGAGACGGAGGCAAGGAGTGGGACATTCAATGTGAACGCATGAAATCAGTCTTTGGGTCTATTAATAAAGGAGATGCAGGAGACTCCAAGTCACAGTGGCTCAGATGCCAAGCACTCAGAGATTTACTGAAACATCAAGCCCAAACACGTAACTATTACTGGGAGGAAGAGAAGGTGACTGTCTGTCCAATGCTCCACAGAGCACTGGAGGTCCCTCTGGCTTTGTCTGCTTTCCCCTGATGCATCAAGAGTGTGAGGGCCTTCTCTTTCCTGGGGATGTTATTGATATTGCTCTCTGTTGCTTTTATGTCAGACAGATATTGTGTGTCTGTCCATGGCACACTAAACTTGGTTTGTCATCTTCTGAGAGCATTTAAGCCATCTTCTGTGTGGTTATATGTAAATCAATTGGAAACATGAGGCCACAGTAGTAACAACAATAATTTTCTATCATATTTCTCCAGTTGCTGGGCCTTTGAATGTCTGATTATGAAACAAGATAATAATGACCTCATAGTCTTCCACTAACCAGACAGAAAATGAGTGTGAGGGCAAAAAACAACACAGCACAAGCCCTGTCTTTTTGCAGTACCAATGATGTCTGAAGGTGTTTTATAAGTATTCCTTTGTATTGATTTTTGTAGTTTTAATTTATTTCTCTATTTAAGTCAATATAGAAAAAAAAATAATAACTGGATCATAGTGTCTTTCCTTCAGTAAACTACAATCACAACAATACTGAGACTGCTCCTCCCTCCTCTTTTCATCTCTGCCAATGAATTAATCTCAAGCACACCAAATTCTTTGGTCCGTTTGGAATTCATGTGACATTTTGCATGAAAAACAGTGTGAAATGCTGTTTTGTCTGCTCCTGTGCTATAAATTATTCATCTTTTTGATTTATCAGACAGCTTTTTCTTGTAGATAAGAAGTCACCTCTCATTTGCTCCACAGATCACATAGCCTAAACAATAGAAAATGGCTTGAATCCAGCAGGAAAAAAAAGAGACCTGAGTATTTGTAGTTTGTCTTAGGATTATTAGAAGAAAATTCTGTGGCTCCAAACCTGCTTACCTTTGGATGAAGTTGTTTATGCATGAACTAGGTTATCCAGTGTGCAGGAAAAATGCAGGTGGTACAAAAGTAGGTGGTAAAAATGTAGGTGGTACAAAATGTCCAGTTTTGAAGGGTAGTATAAGGAGTTGTAGAATTTACTGGGGGAATACCTGTAGTCTGAGCGTTATAAAGGGGTCTAGGAGAAAGTACATTAAGATAAATAATGACAGGAGAGCATTATTAAGTCTTGATAAACTTTCCTTTGGAAGAAGTTTCACAAGATTTTTGTTGTTGTTGTTTTATTTTTGTAGGACATTTTATTTAACATCAAGTGGCGACCTTGCTAAAAGAATCACACAAGTGACTGGGGATCTGTGCTGGAAGGATTGTCATGGTTGAACACTCAGTTCTGCTTCAGACAGTCCCTCAGTCACACATTGCTTTCCCTGTTGCTCCACTCTTTCCCACATTTCCACTGTCAGCTACTGTCTGAGGCATGGCACAGGGCCAGCTGCACTGTCAGCCTAAGGCAATACCATCATGTTTCAGTTTTTGCATTTCTTGAGATTTGAAACCAATACTAAATTATTACGTGTGTGGAGAATTCTTGCTTAGAATTTTGCCAGCTTCTGACAGATGTTTTGGTGTTTCTCTTCATAATAAATTTGGCACAATATTTCCTGCTGGCCTTCACTTTCTGCCCCAGCAGTGTCTATGACAGCAAGCCAAAGTGCCCCCTGTTCCCTGGCCTGGATGGCAAACAGTACTTCTTCAGGAAGCTAAATTCTCTTGCTCCCCTCAAAATAGTTTGACCTTCTTCATCCACTTGTACATTATACCCAGGTTCATCTATACCAAGAGTACATTTTGCATTGCCAGGGAAGGTGTTAACAGGCTTAAATGAAAGCTGGATTGTTGTTGACCTATATTAAAGCTGTGATTTTATGATATGTAACTTACTGACATAGATGTACACCAGTGGCTCCAGCAAACAGAAACCCAAAGGTTTCATCATCTGAAGAAATATATTTTGTATGCAGTGAAACGGTGGCTGGTTTTTTTTGGAAATACATGGAAATAACTTCACATGTACAAAACCATATAGGCTGTGTGCTTTCTCCAGAGCTCTCACTGAATGGCACAATAAGTTATGTAGATAATATGAAGACAGCAATATGCTCTTGAATTGCTCAATTTTTTTCTCTCAACTCAAAAGCTGCTGCTGTAGCTGCTGCAGTTTATAGTGGTATAATAGAATCACAGAATCATAGAATGGTTTGAGTTGCAAGCAGCCTTAAAGATCATCCAGTTCCAACCTTCCTGCACTGTGCAGGGACCCCTTTCACAAGACCAGGTTACTTAAAGCTCCATTGAACCTGGCTTTGAACACTTCCAGGGATGGGGCCTCCATGGCTTCTCTGTTCCAGTGTCTCACCACCCTCACAGTAAAGAATTTTTCCTTCTATCTAATCTAGATTTACCCTCTTTCAATTTAAAGCCATTCCTCCTTATTCTAGCGCTACAAGCCCTTGTTAAAAGTCCCTCTGCAGCTCTCTTGTAGGTACTGAAAGGCTGCAATAAGTTCACCCTGGATCTTTCTCTTCTCCAGGTTGAACAAACTCAATACTCTCAGCCTTTCCTCACAGGAAAGGTGTTCCCGCCCCCTAATCATCTTCATGGCCCTCCTTCGTACTCACTCCTACAAATCCATGTCCCAGTAGTTTTTTGTTGTCTATGGCTTGATGAGAGGCTGAGGTTTCTGTCACTGGAAATGGCAAAGGTCCCTCGATCTTCTGTCAATTTCCATAAAAATTTCCTTTTGAGTGATGAAAAGATTAAACCTCATGGAAGCTGCTTGAGGAGACCACTCATAAGTGGAAAACCACATAGCTCAAGGTGCTGCTGACAGCAGCTCAGCAAAATACTTTTTCATCTGAAAAAAGAATACATATTTCTATTCCTTTCCAACAGTTCCTTTCTTCACATCTGTGAATTATTGAGGCATTGAAATCTTGCTTCAGATTTTAAAAACAACCCAAGCTGTTTATTGTGTCAGTCAGTGGAGGAGGGATATGTCATGGTTTGTGCATCACATGGACAGCTTAATGACCTCCAAGACAAGACACAGAGGCAAAACCTCAGAGACGGCACACTTTGAACAGTGGAAGTGACTGGCTATCCAACATCAGCACATGAAGAAGTGAGTTTTGGCCAGGAGTTTTATGTATTTTTCTTAATTTTTACACATAAAGAGGATGACATCAAGAATGTGTGAGATAAAAGCTTAACACTTAAAGTTCTTATTGCACTTGTTTTTTCCCCATGGGCATTACATGGGGCTTACACAGGCAAACTTCACAGTGAGCAGTGGGTTTAATGTGAGTTCCCCAATCTAACTGAACTTGTGAAATGCATACACAGGAGGGAGACATGAATTCAACATAGGCAACAGTGCAGGAGGGTTGGAATCAGGTCTTTTGTATCAATACTAACTTTTTTTCACTGAAAGAGTTGTGTAACATCACAGGTAGAAATATTTGTATGGCTACCTTCA
The DNA here is from genome assembly GCA_013399225.1 of Rhipidura dahli. NCBI lineage: Eukaryota > Metazoa > Chordata > Aves > Passeriformes > Rhipiduridae > Rhipidura > Rhipidura dahli. The sequence goes on along the minus strand of VXAC01008719.1, from coordinate 72,745 downwards.
GATACACCATTTTTTAATCCTCTCCCATTACTAATAATTGCTAGATTTTAATTCCTCAAGGCAGACATTTTCCATGCCATGTGTTTGCCTGAGGACACATTTTTAATTGACCTTGAAAGTAGATTAAAGCAGGTTTTTGGCTTTAAAAACTTGGCTATCTCTCAGAACGAATCACAAGCAAAATATGTTTTGCTCACATTAAAATGCCTGAAGTGCCAGCATCTCTGCATTTGAGCTGCTGACTCAGACAGCCTTGTAATAGAATCCACTCAGAGATGTGTTTTGTCCTGAAAAATATTATCTGCAAACTTACCACAAAACCAGCAGCCCAGGAGTTACACTTTTATAAAAATCTGTTTACAGTAAGTAAATCACATGTTATGTCTCTGAGAGGTTAACACAACTAAGTTTTTTCTTTAGCGTTTCCTGTCTGAAGACAAGGAGAGCTGATCAGAGTTCCTCTGATCTGGGAATGTGCACAGCTCCAGGAGCAACAAAAATCCTCGAAGGTGGCTGACTCCCTTGTTCTCTAAATACCAGCCTTGGTGAAAGGCACTGGAATGAGATCATGAGGCTGTTTTAAGGGTAATGGACGAGGAACTTTAGAAAGGCAGAAGCAAAGACAAAAAAAATAGACATATAAAATGGGACAGTGGCAGAATGATAAAAAGTAGTGATTACGGTAAAGAAGATATCAAGCCCTTGGGATGTGCTGAAGAGTAGCCCATGCATTGAATGCAATTAGGTAACCAACTTGCAGTTTCATCAGCTTATTACCTTGCCCATTTATTCCCTGCTGAAATGAGGTCTTACACAACAAGCAGTGTAAAAACCTATGAAAATATTTCATATGTCTGTGTTAACAGACTAAAACAAACTCATCCATGCAAGCTTAATTCTACATTTGCCAAATCCACATAGCTTATTCCTTAATGAGGTTTTAAATACAGAGATATTGTTTTGGGAATTAAAAACTGAACATTCAGACAGGAGAATTGCAAAGGTGTTAACAGTTTACAGACAACTAGTTAAACCTAGTAAACATGGAAATTCAGGAAATGTTTGCAGAACACACTGTGATAATTTGTAGCAGTTAGGCAGCATGGTAGTTTCCATAGTATTCCTAGATCCTAATAAGTATTTTAAACAGCTGATTCCATCCCAGCTCTTAACCTTTAGAATGGCCATGGAAGTAGACTGTTCAGAGACTGATGAGGGGCAGCAGAGCTTAAATGTTATAATCAGTGAGTGTATCAATATGGCTGGGGTTTCACGTTCTGGGTTTTATAGACCAAAAAGTTCAGAGTGTCGCTTCGTTTATTTTCTTAGTGCATCATGTATTCAAAAGCAGAGCTGCACATAGCAGCTGGCTGTGTTAGTTCCAGTGGTGATACCATGGGCAGGCAAAGGAGAATCAAAATTGCAGCACCAAGTCAGTGAACACAACTGCATGCTACGTTGCTGAGGCAGGAATATAAAACTGATTGCCACTGTAGTTCAGTTTCATGGCTTTTCTTCTCCACATGTTCCTCCTCTGAGTGACAGGGAGAAATGTTCAGTGCAGTGTTTGGTTTCTCTTGTTGAAACTGGAAAAGAGAAAATTTGGGAAAATAAGCAGCTGCTGGACTGATTTTTGAAATGTGTGGGTAATTGAACAGGTTTGAGACAGTTATTAGCAATATATATTTTAAAACAAAGTAGAAATTCACCTACACAAAAAACTTTAGTGCAACTTATAAAAGAAGAATATTTGTTGAGTATTTTTCCTTTACCTATCCAGCTGTCAGCATCTTGACATTGTTATTTTAGCAGAACAAAGAAATTATTCCCTTGGATTTCTGAGGCACTGGTTTTTTCCTCAGTGAAATGCATGTGGAATGAGTTACAATCATCAAGTTTTTTTGAAAAAGATAGGCATCAATACAATTTCTTTACTTACTCGGAAGACACTGCACTTAAAGTATATTGTTTCATTTAAAATACATGGATATTTGGTTTTGTATCATAGGAAATATATTGAGAAATCTTAAAAAGTACTCATATGTTTTACAAGGCTTTTGCCAGGAATCATTATTGTGCCTAAGATAAAAACATAAAAATAAATCTTCCATGCGTGTCTGTACCTCACAGCTCAGGCTTTTAAATTACAACCAAAGCTATTAAATCAAACAATTCAATGGACATGTGCTGGAATCTCCCTGATCTTTTTCCAACATGACCTATTATTTGTATCACCTAATCCCACATTAATATTTTAATACACTTTGTATGTTAGTGTAAAGTCAGCATATGTTACTGTGAAGTCAGCAGCAGGGTCCAATCCAATGGGTTTATGGGATTTTTCCTCTTTGTTGCTGTGCTTTTTCTTCCTATTTAAAAAATAATCCATATTTCAAAAATGCTAGACACTTTCTTCCATAATACCTTAGCTCAGAATTACCTAATGCTACTGACATTATTGAGCAGGGACCCCAACCTGTCATTCTGAGGTGACTGCTGGTGAAGATTTCCCCATGGCTGAGGTCTGTAGAGGTACATAGATTAGAACAGATGTTGCAATGTGCAGAAGGCATTAAACAGGTGATTCTCTGTTTCCCAAGCCCGTGAGGGAGACCATGAGACCAAAACATAAAGGAGGATGGCACTAGAGCTGCATAATATACACCAGGAGTCAGCACAGGTCAGTGGACAGCACACAGTGCAAAGAGCACAACTGTGCTTTTAAGCCTTTGTTCCCCTTCTTTATGTCCACTCTAACTATAAACACAGCAGTTGAGCAAAGACTCGATTTTATGCAGCCATATAACAGCCAGAAGAATAAATGCCCTTGTTGTGCCCTTCTAACACCCATGAAGAATTCACTTCATTAAGTCTACCAGACATTACTTGGTGTAAAATGAAAGGCCTGTTTAGGTCTGATCAGAAAAATGTTCCTAACATATTTTTGGCAGAAAAAGACTGTTATAGTTGTACCATGACTACATATCATTTTTAAGTAAAATTTCTGTCTTAAAAAATTAAATTCATATGAAATGGAGTACTTTTTATTTTAAAAAGTCATAAAAGAAATAATATTTCATTATATATTTTCTTTTCTTTCCTATTTTGTTTGTTCTCAAATAGCCATGCTTTTCAGTGCAACAGAAAAAGGTTGCTCTTTGACATTAAAAAGAAGAGTGAATATTTTGCCTACCCAGCATGACACTCTTCACAAGATAAGGTAGATATTCTGAGAGCAGATATTCAATATTTCAGAAAATCAATCCGTTTAAGACATTAAGCAGCATCTCACAACTCTGATCTCTCTGCAAAACATCCAAAGACAAATGAGTGTCTGCAGAAAGATAAACGAGGCTGCAAATGATTTCAGAGATTTTTGTAAATCAGAATTATATTTATTAATGCTTGAAGAAAGAAGATCCATTTGCAGTGAATTCTTGATTTCCCAGTAAATTAGAATCTTATAGCCATGGGATATCCTGAGCTGGAAGGGACCCACAATCATCACCAAGTTCAACTCCTGTTTCCATACAGGGTGACCTAGAGATCAAATGATATGCCTAAAAGCATTGTTCAAACACTTATCAAACACCAGCAAGCTTGGGGTTTAGGACCATTTGCTCCAGTGCTTAACCACCCTCTCAGTCAAGAACTTTTTCCTAATATCCAGTCTGAATTTCCCCTCACATAACTCTAATCTATTCCCTGATATCAGCAGACATCAGAAAGAAGACACCATGGAATCATAGGATCATGGAATGCTTTGGGTTGGAAGGGGCCTTTAAAGGTCCTCCAGTCTAACCTCCCTGCAATGAGAAAGGACATCTTCAAGGAGATCAGGTTGTTTGGAGTCCTTGAATGTTTCCAGGCATGGGGGATCTTCCATTTCTCTGGGCAACATATTCCAGTGGTTCAACACTCTCATCAGTAAAAAATTCCTTTCTTACATCTAGTCTAAATCTACCCTCTTTCAGTTTAAAACTATTACCCTTTCCACTATTGCAACAGGTCCTACTAAAAAGTTGGACCCTATCTTTCTCTTAAGTGCCCTTTAGGTATTGAAAGACCACAATAAGGTCACCCTGGAGCCTTTTCTTCTCTAGCCTGAAGAGCCCCAAATGTCTTAGTCATGGGAGGGGTGGTCCAGCCCTCTGATCATATTTGGGGCCCTCCTCTAAACTCACCACTTGCTCCCCATTCTACTTATGTTGGGAGACAGAGCTGGATGCAACGCTGCAGGTGGGGGAGAGAGAGAGGTACCTCGTGAGAGCAGAGTAGAGGTGGAGGATGACCTCCCTGACCTGCTGGCCATGCTTCTTTCTCTACAGCCCAGGATGCTGTTGGCTTTCTGGTCTACAAGGACACACTGCCGACTCATGTCCAACCTGCCATCCTCCAGTACCTCCAGCACCTTTCCCAGCTCTCCCCCTCATGCAGAAGCTGTAGACTGCAATGAGATCCCCTCTCAGTCTTCTCTTTCTTAAGCTGAACAAACCAGTATCCTCAGCCACTCCTAATAAGTCCTGTCATCTAGCTCTTTCAATATTTTTCATGCTTTCTTTTGGACATATTCTGATTTTTCTGTATCTTTCTTTTATTTTGGAAGCCTAAAGAGCAGACAGGTGAGGCTGTACTACCTCTGAGCACAGTAGGCCAATGACTCCATTTGATTTGTGAGCTTACATGCTCACAGCACCCTACACAAAATTTGGATCTTTTGGCTGCCAGGACAAATTGCTGACAGGTATTAAATTTACCATCAACCAAAAGCCCCAGATCCCTTTCAGCAGGGCTGCATTGCACCCTCATGTCCCCCAGCCTACATGTACATCAACCAGATTATGCTGCTTCAGGTACATAACCCAGCATTTGTCCTTGTTATATTTCACACAGTCGGTGATTGCCCAGTGCTCTAATCTATGAAGATCTATCTGTAAAACCTCTCTACCCTCTAGTGAATAAATGGGTCCTCCTAATTTAGCATCACCAGAAAATGTGCTTAGTGTGCACTCAACTCCTCTGTCCAGGTCACTGATGAAAACATTGAAGAGAAGCAGCCCTCAAACAGAGCCCTGGTGAAGGAGCACCAGTGTCTGGACACCAGTCAGGCGTAACCCACTGACTACAACCCTTTGGGAGTGGAACCACCACCACATTGTGTACATGTCCAGCAGCATGCTGGATATTTTGTTCAGAAGGGTACTGCGAGAAAAAGTTTTGCTAAAATGTGCTGCTCTTAGTATGAGAGTGTCAGTGGTATTTTGAATGAAGAAAAAAATACTGTATATAAAATGGTTTACTATTTCATGACACTCCAGTGGCTAAATAAAATTTTAAGTATAAAAAAGTACATATTTTTCAGAAGGGGAGAAGAAAAAAGGAAGCTTTTCTTTATAATACTATGTGGTATTGGCCTGTTTATGCCCTTTTCACCTGAATACTGCAGAGACCAGTTGTGTACCACAGTTTATCCAAGTAGTTGTTCTTTCAGATTAATTTCTAGAATTTGAAACACTGTCTAGGGGCTTGTGGGAGAGCTCTTTTAGGGAGTGCAATTGCAAGCCAGAATATTTTTTTCTAAGGCAAATATATGTCATTCAGTCAGTGGATAAGAGAGACTTTAAATGGATTCAGTCTTCCCATTACTGCAGCAGTGAAATGTAAATATCAGGAGAAATTGATTTGGAAACATGATTTAATTCATCCTCTATTTAAGACATCCAGGTGTGAAATGTGTGAGAGTGCTTTATGGTTAATGATGTCACTGCAGTATAGGGATCCCCTCAGCAGGGAAAAGGTTTTTCTGTTTTATTTCTTCAGATAAAACCTGTCCAAAGACTCCAGACAAGGAAGAGTTTAAATGTAACCAGGGAGAAATGTAAGTAGAGTACTTTACAGCAAATAGAAAGAATCTGTAGTCATGCCATAAGGAAATAAAATCTCTCTTCACAGCAGCCCTGCACTTAACAGAAGGGGGTTTGGTATTATTTTTAAGGGCTTCTAAGCATTATTACCATTATCATCATCATTATAATTATTATCAATAATACCATTATTCTCTTTTTTATGATACATTTTTTTATCTCAGTATCTGTCATTAAAATGAAAAACACTTCTGGCTCGAAGTCATTTTTCCCACACATCACTGACTGTGTTGCACAATGTGGCTCTTTCTTAATTTTTCTCACAGTGCCCAGCAACTGGACTTTGTGTTTTCTGTGAGGTGAAAGCAACCAATGTGCCTGTGAAGTTTCAGTTTGTTTTTTAATCCTATGCTGTGGGATTCCTCACAGAGAAATTGTCCCTCTGGGGAATATCTTAACAATTGGTCACAAAGCTTTTTTACATCTGTGTGCCCTTATTTTACTTTAATAAGAATTAGCAAGCACCAGTCTTGCTCTATAAGCTTTTGCTGCAGTATCTGTATGCACAGCCACAGTCACACAAACGTTTCACATGTAGGGGGAGCAAGACTGAGGCAAATGAGTCGCACAGTTGACCCACTGCCAAGATATCAAGACACAAGAAGAAACCCTCCTCTTCAGCTGGTGATGTGGTTGGTCCTGGACCATGGGACAGAAAACCTTATTCTTTATAGCCTTTCATAACTGGTAGAAGGAAAATTTGCCTTCATAGCTGCTCTACTGAAAACTGTGATTTAAATCACAATGCAATTGTCTTCAGCATGTCTCAGGGCACAGAATTTGATGAGATGAACCCTGATTGGTTAACTATAATTGCTGGAATGAGCTGTGGAAAAAAAATATTTTCCCCTGATTTGGTTGAGCATATCTGTATGTCCTGTTTTAAAAATTCTACATCCCACTGAGATGCCCAGCTGTTTACACCTGAGCTTTTTCCTTCTAGGAGATTGCACACCTAATTAAAACTGTCAAAGCAGTTTGTGTTCAAAAATAATGGCAGGTTTGAATGAATTTGATCTATTAAGTTGTTCCTATGCATCCACTTGTCCAAAAACTATGTCTACTTGCTGAAGGACGTTCATAAAATAGCTTGAAAGATATATAATTTGATTGCTAAACTTTATTTTCTATTTCCAGACCCTTCTTCAATGTTGTATATTCTTCAGGTCCTACCAAAGCTATAACTTTCTCAAAAGCCATGAATTTGCTAAGTAAACAATATACAAATAGGGTCTCAAGGCATGCAGCTTTAAATTTTATGCAAACAGAAGCAAATTTGATTACAACTTGCATTATCTGAACTTATTCTGGAAGCCTCTATTTCCAGCAATTTTAGAGCACTGTTTTACAGTTGCTAATAAGTTTACATCACAAAAATAGAAACAATAGGAGGCAGAGTAAAGTTATTAGTGAAATAGCAAAGTTCTGATCTAAGGGCATTTTCACTCAAGTTAGAGTTATGAGTATACTTGAAAGTGGTTACCTGCAACACTGAATGCAAATGAAGTCAGAGATTTAGTGAATCCAATGGCCTAAAGAAATTTTCATTCTGGGTTAATCAGCAAGGTGGACTGACTATTACTTTAAGAAAGATTTGGGAATCTAGCAGAAGTCTATGAGAAAAATATCTTGGTTGCATTTCCATGACTTAGTCCTTTGATTCCAGCTCAGCTGACCAACCTGCACAGCACTGGAGCATCATTATCTATTGAGAAAAACTCCAGGTTCTTGTGAAAGCTTTAAATTTCTTAAACAAAGAGAGATATACGACTTGGGATTAAGCCAAAATGAGGCCTGTTGTTCAACCATGAGTTTTTAGATTATAAAGGATTAGATAAAGCAATATATTTGTAAGTACAATAAATCTATTTTACCAATAGATAATCGGAACGCGACTGAAGCATAGGTTTGTGCAGGTCAACACTGACAGCAGTTAAGCTGCTGTGAAACTTGAATGTGAATTGCTTACCACTGGGATGGTCCCTGCATAGCTGATGGCACAGCAAGCAGCAGCTTCAGTGACAGTGAGAAACTGAGCTTGAAACTGCACCCTTCAGCACTGCTCTTTCCAGGCACTGCTTTTGCTCTGCTAATAATAATGCTCATAGGGAATCAATTTAGTCAATTCCACTTTTCTTCATGGATCCTTATGAGATTCAATACACAGGAAATCTCTTCTGGCATCATCTACCTGTGCAGTTCTCCGCTCTCACAAGTTATATATCCTTCCAAAATTTGTACCAAACCAGGGTCCTGGTAATTAAGAGAAGCAACTATTGACTCATTCTTTTGAGAGGGCTGGCAAAACCCCTCTTTCTTACAGAGTGAGTTGATGACCCTTGACACAGAGCAATGCATAAAAGTGCTGAGAAACTGAATTGATTTGTGAAACAATCAGTTCCATCTTCTTGCTGCAGCGGATTTGAACAGGACAGAAACTATTACCTTTCAGATAGGCAATCAGAACCCTTCTACCACAGCATGATATCTTGTTTTTCTGTATCCACCAAGAGAGATGAAAAGAGATATCTAAAATCTAAAAGTTTGCAGTGCTATTACAGAATTATGAAACACTGTGAGAGAAAGCATTTGAAAATAAAACACATTTGGAAAACAGAGGTAGGTTGCCCCATTTTCAAGAGGCATAAAATCGGGTTTACATAAGAAATAGATGAAAGACAATTTGCTATGATACTTGACAAACCTGTGGTACCAAATCTTTCTGAGTGTGATGTGCAGTTCTTGTTCTCACATCACTAAAAACAATCTAGCAGCACTAACAAAAAGCGGAGCAACAAGTAAAACCAGAGCTATGAAACAGCTTTTCTACAAGGAGGGGCTTAATAAAATAGGTTTCTTATTAGAAAAAAAGACTGCTGAAGCTGTATGTGGCAGAAGTCTGCAAAACTGTGAGTTGCAGGAAAAAAAAAAATAATGCTTATCCATTGTGTTTTCCAGATTAAGACATAGCTAGTGGAGAGTGTCCCTGTCCATGGCAGAGGAATTGACCCAGATGATCTTTAAGGTTCCTTCCAACACAAACCATTCCATGATTCAGGGAAGAAGAAAAGCAGCAAGCTGCACATTCCAAGCAGCACCCAAAAAAGAAGAGCCTTCTTTGTGTGGGGGGAGTTCAGCTGTGGAGCTCCTTGCCATGGGTGCTGTGAATGCAGTTTTTGCAGCAGAAGTTGTACAGATTTACAAGGAAAATACATCAAAGAGCCATTTAAAAAAAAAAAAAAATCATGTCATCCTCTCAGGAAATCTGTTATGTATGACTTATTGGAGGTTCATCTTCTCACAATGTCCAGGCATTTTTCACATTTGGAACTGTAGGACATGAAACTAAAAGATAGACTAGTTCTTCAGTCCAGTATGATCATTCCTACTTTCTTCTGTTGAATTATAGAAGTAAATTTAAGTAGTTGGAACTTTATTCATACTATTTACATTCCAAGTGTACCTAAACACATTTTGCATATGTATTTTTTCCCATCAGTGTAGGGAAAGGATAATGCTCCAAAGTGGGACAGCAATGTCCTCCATGTAGCAAGGATTGCTCAGTTTTATTCATGCGTGTTTCACTAAGTCAGTGGCACCACTTCTGTATAAAGTGTAAAATTATTTTAAAATATTGAAAAATAAAAACCATCTCAGAAAAAAAAAAAAAAAGTGTCACAGCAACCAAAGCAACCAAATATGTTGTCCCCAATTTAGTAGACTGGAAATAGGGGAGCTTCATGATACATACAAATGTCAATGTCATTGAATGCCTGTCATTGCTGAAAAGGCAAAAAGAATCTGTTGTCAACAAAGCAGGAAAATGTTAAACGTTATTTAAAGCAAACTGGTCAAAAACTGGTCACGGGAAAACAAATTATTACTAAACAGGTTAAAAAATCTTACAGCCCACACCCACAGCTCATTAAAAAACTATTCATCAGAATTCAGGGTGTCATTTTTTTCTGTATCAATATTTATGCCTGTGCTGAGCAACAGATGCAAATGAGATGGAAATATAAAAATCTAATTTATTTAGCATGTCTACATCTTTAGATGTTACAGAATAGAGTTTGTTTACAATTACCTTTACAGTTACTTGTAAGTATTTCTCCACTCACTGTTTAAAAAACCCTCAGGCTGCCCAAAACCAGGGTAGAATGTTCTTCACTTCAGTCAATGAGCTTTAACAGAAACCAATGCATTTTAACCAAATTTTTGTTTATCTCAAGCTGCACATTTTAATGAAATCAATACATTCTTGCTGAAAGCCTCATGAATCCATGGGAAAGAATACATTTTTTACTGAAACCAATATACAGTTTTATAATGTCTGTATGTTTTAGTGAAAGCATTGCAATACATTTTAGCTGAAACCAATACATTTCTCCAGGGCTGATACCAAAGAAGCCTTATTTTACAGTGAAACCCATGCATTCTTACTGAAACTAATATTACATATTCCTGAGCCAACACTGTCAGGCTAAATGAAAGCTATGTTTTATTTTACTAGAGAAATTACACTTTCAATGGTATCTTAACACAAGGAGTTTTGCAAAGCTTATATTTTAGTATGTGCATAAAATAAGTAGCAGATCATAAGAAGTCATTCCAAGATAGATCTATCGTCCTGGGGTTTTTTTATGCAGTCTTGCAACATATATGCATTCTATCAAATGAGTGATGATATAGATAGGAGTTTATTTTCATTCTCATTAGACTTTCAATGAATCTTTTTTTTTTCACTTTATATGCAAACTGACTTATTTTAAGCCAACATTATGGGTGATTTACACTTCAGAGCAGAGGAGCAGAATGGTGGTTAATGATTTTATTGTAGACTAGATGTGATTTATTATGCAAGTTTTTTTGTAAGACTTGTTTTCAGTACATCAGCTTTGGTATTTTTCTTGACATTATGACTAAAGATGTGCTGATCTACATTACTTAGAAATGTTTTGAGTAGTCTGGTACATGTAGCTAATGATTTGTTATCCTTCTAAGTGTTTTAATCGATGTAATTAATGTGAATTAGAAGGCTCCATCTGAATTTCAAAGATCTGAAGAAATGCATAATCTGCTTAAAATTTAGATAGTTTTTCTTTCTTTATCTTTTCAGTATAAAGATATAAAGTAGACTGAGCAAAAAAACCATCAATACAGTGACTTCCAATAATAGTGTTTTAGCAACAGAGAACCACAAACACAAAGCCATTAAACAAAAAGGACCAGTTTTATACAATTACTGTTCCCACCGGCGGCACATCAAAATATTATCTTCAGTTTAAGCAAATATACTATCATTTCCTAATGAAAACCCAAATCTGATGAAACAATACAGAAATTTGCCATAGCTTATTAAACTGTAAAATTAGTTGGGTGACTGCAACATTTTACAAGCTAGAAGCCCAGATGCTAAATATGATCATTTGCAAACTGAAGAGTGCAAAGAGTTTCCCCAACTCCCACAGAAAATGTGTTGCAATTACTCAGTCTTTATTAGCTAAGAGATGTATTTGATTGCCTTACAGTGACCTCGACTGAGTAATTATTAGGGCTTTGTGCATTACAGCATCCACTTCTGATCCTGCTGTTCATGGGTTTCTTGATGAAACACCAAAGATACTGGCAAGTAACACAGAGCACTCCCCACTCATCAGCTCCAGCTCTGCATTCCTCTCTGTGCAGATGGGATCCTGATATTTCAGGGACTAACAAAGCCACAGCCTTGCCACAGCAAAGTTTGCTTTGCCAAGCTTGCTGGTTTGCTGATCTGACCTACTTACAAACCTTATGAAAACAAAATGGTCATTTTATCTCTGAAGTTATGCCTAATCACATCCTAAAAAAAATTCTTTCCCTACTAATGATGCTTGAGAAATAATGAATAAAATGCAAATGCAATGGAAAGTCAGAGGAAAAATGCAATATTGAGGAAAATATATAGTCCAATTAAAATTATTAGCATAGAAAAGTGTAGTCTATATTCCTACTGCAGCTGCTTGCTCACTGAATGGTTTTCTTCATGTGCAATAGGTTGCCTTGGGGGTGATTGATCCATTTCCAGAAAGATAATCATTGCTTTCCAAAGAGTCTAAAAGACAAAGTGTAACAAGACCATGCGCTCTACTAGTATTGGATTTTACTTCACCTCATTATTTAGGCCCCTCTAGCAATTTTCCTTTACTAAGTTCCTATAGTTCTTCGCCAGATTCCTTTTAACTATAACATATTTTATTATTTCAAATATAATATGGTCCACTCATCTTTACATGACTTCTACCTCACATCTTTCTAATTATTGTTCTTGCTGCCATACCTTTTCTTGCAAGCATTTTAAAATAAGTGCCATTATTATATTAATTTCAGAATCCCACACGATGAGGAAGGATAATGTTAGTTGCTCAATTTCAACCTTTTCAATGTCATTATTAAAATATACTTGACTTTGAAAAAGAGTTAAAGTTTTGGACCTTTTAACAGAAATAACCATACACCAGATACTTAAATGTAGCTGGACTAAAACCAAAGCAGAAAAGAATTTAAATACTTAATTGGAAACTCAGGTACCAATTGCAAGTTTTCATAATCACAGACACAAAAAAGGTTTACATTCACAGTTAGTTTAAAAAAAGGCATTTAATAGAAACCACTGGAAACTGGGAGTATGGTTTTCATAATTGCATTAAGTGCATGTTTAGCATGAATGTTTTATAGTGCTGACATTCAAACAAGACTCAAAGTCTTGTCCAGACAGGATGTACAGACATTTCACACCACAGATTTCTGTTCTCATTTTAATAATCTCAACAAAATCATGAAAATATAGAAAGAAGGTGAAAGATTCATTTAGATCTTTAGGGACTTGCCTTTGGATAATTATATGCCAAGCATATTGTTTGTGACAGCAGCAGCATTAGAGGGGACTTGATCATGGTCCTTAAAAGTCAAGTCAGGGAACGGGTTTGTAGTAGGAAGAATCTTGCAAACCAACAATTAAGGAGAGTGAAATGTGTGAAAATGACATTAAGCATGAAATGAGGGCCGGAAGGAGTATTCCATTGAAATATAATTAATGATTGAAACAGTTAATAAAGGAATCCAAATCTGTGTGTTTTGAAGTCTTTCATCCTGCACCAAAGATAGTATTCTATCTTGGCAGGGAGCATGGAAGAGATAGAAATATTTATGTTTTCAGATCTTAGGCTATTTTACACGGAATTTGTTTAACAGACACACTTGGTTTCTCTTGTTGCTGACAAAAATCAATATAATCAACATTATTCCATAAAATATGCTTTCTGAGATTTATAATCAAGCACTATTAAGATTCAGAGAAGAAAACACTATTGAACAATCTTAAAAATGTGGCTGCATATAACAAAGCAAGAGGGAAATAAAGTATCCAGATTGTCTGTTTCATGTTGCATTAGAATTAAAATTTCAGTTTGAAAAGGTTTTTCTGAATTTACTTATAAGACAGTAATTGAATTTTATTTTAAAGTATGGTTGGCATTTGGGATTCTGTTTCTGAAGTTAATAAAAGGTAAAACAGAAGCAAAATATGCAGGAAACCTTCGCCACCTTATTCCACACAGGGTTAGACTGACCTTGTCCATCAGCATCTTATTATAGTTACAGCCTTAGCTTCTTATGGAAGTTTTTCCAGACTCTGCTGCTCTTCACAACACAACTGACTTATCTGTTATTAGCTACAACATCTTCACCATTGGTTGCCCACAAAGATTCTTCTTTTGAAGGCCAATTATTTTTGAGATGGAAATTTCACCTCTCCTCTCTCTTTTGCATTTGCTTTCTACTGTCTTAGCATTCTGAACCAAAGGAAAATAGCCTTTATTCCTACATAGTTCATGTCTAGTTCAAAGCTAAATGAAAGACCTCCTGGGAAAAACTAGAGACAATAAGAGCAAAAATAGCATCAATAACTGTCATCATCTTCATAAAAGAGAGAACTCTTCACATTGTCCTCTTCATGTCAGCCAATATCACACCCTTTTCCTTTCTCAGGTGCCGTATTTATGCCATAGGTAGTCTCTAAAAAACTCCCCTTTTGTTTCTGCTTTCAGAAAGTCCTTCCTAGCTCCCAAAAATCTTTGTTAAGTAATTACTCCCTCGCTAAGATTAATCTCTGCTGCTAGGTTGCTTTGCAGAGATTGGATTCAAGGCAGATCACGGGATGCAAAATGTGTGGATAACAAAAGTAAAGGAAATAGTGATCTCTTAGGTGCACTTGTGAAAGCTCTGCAAATACAAGTTATCAGCCTGGGCCTGAAAGTATAAATACATTGCACAGTAATGACAGACCAAACTCATATAAAATCTAATGCCACATGCTGGAAACCCTCTTATCAGATTATCAGACAAAAAAGAACTTCTGCTCCTAGGTTACTCCTTTATGAAGCATTTAGATTTGACAGTTGTCTGGCAGAGAAAAAAACAAAACAGCATGAATTGATGTAAAACTACCTGTAAAGCACTGCAAACACAGAGTTTGAGATCTAAATGAGCTATCTCCTCTAATAATGATGCACTGAACTTTATTAAAAATGCTGAGTATTTCATATCCCACAGAGTCTTTTCTATTGAAGCACTAGCACTGTAAGAACTCTCTCCTCCTGACAGAAAAATTGCTTCAAATACTCAGCATGTTCACTTGGGGATGCTCATGCAAAGGTATGTCTTTATTTGTTCTGATAAGACAGAAGTCTTTGTCAGTAATTAAATCTCTATTAAGGGTGAATGTAACTCTTCTTAAAATCAGTGAAAATATTTGCCTCACTTCAGAAAGTCCCATATCTCAACACAAGTGATTTACAGTATCTTTTTCCTCTTAATTTTCGAAGGGTGCCTCATAGAGGAAAAAAAAAAAAAGGCACATAGCATCCTGTCCCATGTGGCACATGGAGAATTCTCTGACATTTCCTGTTCACAGAAATTGTCTCCAGCTGAAATTCACTTTTCCGTTACTTGGCCCCCATATAATGTCATCTGTACACATCTAAGACTCAGAAAAATTTGCTGCCTAGGGAAGCCAGGTGACAAACAAATCAATGGTTTCCATTTTGCTCTTGGCATACCTGACAGGGTACGTGACTACAGGATGTCAGATTCTTTTTAGGCTGGATTTATTGACTAAGGCTGTCCAAAACATTTAAAGCCTTGCCTTGTGTTTTGAAGTATACAGAAAATGCTTTGCTGGTCAAGGTTCCACGGAAGATGAGTTATCCTTTTTCACTTATAATTAGTGTACTTACAGGCAGCCTGTATGGTAATCATGTGTCTTTTCCTCCTTTCAGCCAACTTCTGTCAAATTTTATCTTTCTCTTACCTGTCCCCATTAGGTATGATAACATAGGGTTGGCAAAATGTTCTGAACAAGGTAATAGTGGTGGCTGTTAATAATCATCTTTCTAATGTGTCCTGAAGAGCCAAGAATACTTGTTCTGAGAATAAAGGAATGGACTGACAATCCTTGATTTGCTCCTTTGCATGCTCATTCACAACTTCTGTTCAGAACAAAATTTAAAGCTTTTTTTCACTAAAAATCAGAATCCAGGATTCTTTTGACATCCCAGCCCTCTGGCATTTCCATTTTATGCCAGATGGGTTGCCTACCCGATTCTGTTATTCTTTAAATTCCTGTTAAGCTGCAGTGTGTCAGTCAGTTCTGCATCCAACACACCACTTGTCATGGGATTCCATGAAGGGATCTGAGCCCATAGCAAACATCTGTATCTTTTTCACTTTGCCTGCCTCACTTGGTATTTCACAAAATAATCTAAATTTCCAGTAACTGGTTCTATTCCCACAACATGTACATAATCAATAGGACCCAGAAGAGCAACGTGTATTGTCTAACACAGTCAATCCATTCATGTTGGTGTGCAGCCTCAGGTTTTCTGGGTCAGCACAATCCCTTCTGCACAAGAGTGAGGGATGGCATTTAAGCACTTGAGTTCTCTGTCTTTAGCATACTGTGTGCACATCCTCATTGTTCTGTAACTTGTTGCTGTCTTGGCAGCCTCTGATGAAGGTGAATTCAAAGAGTTCTGTGGTATGATTTATTTCCAGGAGCACCTGCAAGTCTGCTCTGCGTTGAAGGCTCATACAGACTGTCTGTGAATCAGATGGGCTGGGTCATTCCTTGGTCTTACCTAGAATGAAATCAAATACAAAATTCTGTAAATCCTGCAGCAACAAACAGCCTTTTCCTTTCTTTATACATCTCTAGGAACCAACACTAGCTTTTCCCAAACCTTTGTATAAGTAAAATATGATTTTCTGACTCCACAGAAAGCATGTATGTCATGCACCAAGACAAAGCAGATTCTGTGTTAGATTGACATGAATGCTTACAAAATAATGCAGGTCACTTGGCTTCACCCTTCATTACAATGATCCCAACAGAACTTTCATTTGAAAAGTAAATACGATGATTATAATTAGAAAGGGAATAATATGAGTTGCAGGTCAGCCCTACTGTGATGGTTCTGTTATGGTTGTGTACCTTGCCCTCTAGTAAAAACCAAAGTCAGGGCTACCTGTGGAAGTGAAAAATATTGAATCCATTTGGAAGCATCATTAGCAAACAAAATCTACCACTCTCTTACATGCCTTTGCATTGTAACAGGATACTGAAAGACTTGAATGACCTTCCCACTTCCTTTTCCATCAATCCATTAGCTCAGCTGTGAGAGGAAGGACATGCTAGGTTAGCTAATATTTGTGTGGTCTTTTTGCCACCAGAAAGAGATTAAGTAGATTTCACACAATTCAGAGTACAAAGAAAGGGATATTGCATTCACCTTGTGTATGCTATTTATTTTTGCAGTGCAAATGGAGATGCTGAGGTGTTCTGGGTGACAGTTTTAAAGCTAGATACACCCTATGCTTGGGACACAAGTCCTCTGGGAGCTGCCCTGACACACAGATTTCATCCCCGAAGAAAAACACCAGTCATAAAGATGCTCATCCCTGTCAATACCTCTGCATTTCACAATGACGCATTTTCTGAAGCAGCTGAAAATGGGGAAATCCTAAGTTAAACTTCATGTTGTTCTTCATGTTTTCTACTTACAGTTGAATAATCATTCTCCTTTAAGTGCCTTAGATGATCACATTACCCCCACAGCAGTTTTGTTACACAGACAGAAATTCATTAATATCCCTCTGGCTGACCCTGCTAAAAGAATAATGCATAAATGAAAAATCTGTTTAAAAAATGAAAAACAAGAATAACATTTTGTCCCAGTGACTACCCAAGNATACTTATGCTCATGTAAAAATGTACATATATCTACATATATAGGCTTACATTGAAGGTAAGGGTCTAAGAATCAGATATTTTTGTTAGCATTTTGAGAGGTAATGCAAAAAAAGAATATGAATCTGTGATACTGCCTCCCAAACTCCAGGTTTATTTATCTGAATTCCTATGAGTGTTCTTCTATGCTATCACACAATATGTGAAAAAATACTATGTAAAGATTTGTGGTCAGATCCTTTTTAAATGCTTAATTTTGCTAAGCTTAGAAAGCTGTTTAGAATACAGTAATGTTATTAACATAATGCATAAATTATATTGGTCTATATAATAAAAAGAGTATTTTTAAAGTATCATTTATTTCTTTTGTCAAATATTTTGACATGCATTGATGTACAGTATTTATTTATGACTACAAAACTCACTTAACCTTTTTACCAAAGGAATTGCTTATATGTCCTATGTGTATGTATTATACTGCACCTTTATCCATATTTCTGCCAGCCCTATTTCAAGCTCTGAATTTGCTTTTGACTCTCTACTTCACTTTTTTATTTTTGCTTGCTAACTAAATTTATTCCTACTGCTCGTTGTCCATTTTGATTTTTGAGCTTCTCTCTATTGAAATAAGAGTCAAGTGATAAACTCTGAGCTGCAATTTTGAAACTATTATGCTGAAAGGAGCTTGAAATTGGATAGAATTAGCTTATTCGTTCAGCATCGCAAAAGGAAAAATACTAGTAATTCCTGAGCACTTCCAATTTCCATTTACTTCAGAGCAAATTTCACATATTCAGCATGTGCCCAGTGCTAGACTTGCTTGGAAACTTCCCTGGGAAACATTTGCCTGGTCTGTGAGCAGACTTTGCCACCCAGACCCAAAAAAGAATTACTCCAGTGATTACACAAATGAAGAAAAAGACAGCATTAGCCTATGATTGATGAGCAGATAGAGAATGGATGGGAAGTCTAGAATTACTATGTTTTCTTATATATTATAAAATAATTTGTGCATTAGAATGATATGTGCACCTCTTGGAGTACAGGCCTATACCAGCCATGGGCAGTGTTGTTGTAGAGGAGAACATGCAGCATGCTGAGTATCCAAACAGAGCCATAAGAATATATCATATTAACTGAATTCTTGGTTCAACTATTGCTTGGTGCCTCAGAGTATGCTTAGCTAGGAGGTAAAATCACAAAGCCATTTAAAAGTTTGGGTAAAATAACAATAAGAGGATTTATGTTATATTTGTAAAGAACTGATAAAACTCATGCCAAGGGAGATCTGTAGAGCATATTCTTAAGCTGCTGCTTTAAGGTGTTCCAAGCTGCTGGAACATATCAGCCTTCTGTGCTGCTTGGTGTCCTGTACACAATGTTGTATTACCTACAGTATTGTCTGAATTAAAGGTTTCACAGTTCATATGTTCACAGAATATGCTGAAGTTGGAAGGGACCCCCAAGGATCATCAAGTCCAACTCACAGCCCTGTACAGGACTGCCCCAGGAGTCACACCCTGTGTCTGACAGCACTGTCCAAACACTTCTTGAACTCTGTCAGGCTTGGTGCTGTGACCACTTCCACTCAGCTTAGACACAATTCTAGTTTTACAGGGTGGCAACGACTGAGAAAAGCCAACCTGTTAATGGAAAGCCATATTTTATATATGTTGACATTCCTTTAAAAGGACACCTCAACCTGAGCTGTCAAATTCCTCTTCAGACCCCTAAATAAATGAACAGATGTTCAGAACCAACACACTGCAAGTCAACCCCATCAACCTTGTTAGAAATGAAGGAAATCTGAACACGGAATCTTTTGCTTTATGCCTGAATAGGGAAACAGGATCCCAGCTTTACAAGAAAGATTTCAGATATCTTTCTTATACCTTCAGTAACCCTTATGGTTCTTAATTTCCTGTTTCTAGAGGTATTGACTCTTCTGCTCATGTACTCTTTCCTTTTCATTCTGCAGTTGGATGGTAGTAGTGTTTATTTGACATATGCAATGATTGGACTTGCTTTGCTGGTTATTGGAAAATTTCCTTTTTAAAACAGAGTTTAATCATAAACAGCACCCTTTCAAACTACTTCTCGCTGTGTCTTTATAGTGCTCCAAATCCAGTGTGACAGTAGTTTGAATAGGACCAACAAATAGATGGTGATTACTTAACATCATAATAGGTCTCTAAATATATTAACTGAATTTATAATTTCTTTGTGATGTTCAGAAAGATTTCTTGAAGAGCTGCACAGCACAGGTACAGACCAATGGTGACATCAAGTGGTGATTTACATTTTGACTGTATTTAAGAATAATCACAGGCTCAATGTCAAGAACTGGTAGGGGGGCATTCCTAATCTTTTTTTTCGGTTTCTGCTTTATCTGCAGTGCTTTTAATTTTCAGTTCTGTATCACCCTGTGGAAAACGCTAAACACTACCCAGCCTGAAGGATGACTGCATATGTCTCCAAAGATCAGGTTAGGGTTTGCTGAGGTCATCAATGCTATGCCAGAGAGTTAAACTAATTACTAACAAACTAAAACCTTGTATTCAGCTAGGTATTTCACTTTTGATATGTGAAAGCCTCTCCTTCATTCAGGATCTGAATTCAATGTGAACTCTGAAGGATATGCAGTCTTTTATTTTCTGCAGACTCCAGCAGTATACGACTCCTCAGTAAGAACTAAGGACAACCTATTTCATATTAATTTGATCCAATATCAAATACTTGTCTTGAGTCTTTCCATTTTAGAGACTACATCAAGGGCTTTTTTCATGGGGCTTGCTAGTTCTTATCAGTAAATGATAACTCTGTTACTACAAAGTCACCACATTTAAACAAGTGAAATATTTTTCAGACATTTCAGTGTTGTAAGTACCAAATTGGATGCTGTCAGTGTCATAGGGCACGGAAAGAAATAGCAGCCAGAACCTGCAAGCACTGGAGTATAGTGATTGCACAGCTTAGGCCCCAGGAGTCAGATGACCTGTACATCCTTTTGCTTACGGAGCAGATGTAATTCTGTGCCCGTCTGCATCCTCTCGATAGCTCTTTCCCATGGGTCTTACCCTTATGGTGACATGGCCTATCTGGCTTTTTCCCTATAAAATGTCAAAGAGAATCACAGCCTTCCCTATCTAATGCTTGGGAATTCACTCTGCACTGCATAATCAGGCTTGAAATCAGCTACAGTTCTATGCATCTCCATTTATAATCATCTTTTGAAAAAGAACATACGACAATTAGTTGCAGTAAAGGGTAATTATTAAAAACAAATTTCAAGGATTTTTTTCTGGGTTTTTGTTTTGTTTTTTTATCTCAGTCCAGACTTTTAGGAAGCTTCCACTGCTAGGATGTCAGAATGATCGTGAAACTGTATAAAGAAAGAAAAAGGATACCTTTAAAATGGTGACCAGTTTCAGTGTGTTGCTAGTCCGTGACTAGTGTCTAATGAAAACAGTAGTGTGGAGGTCCAACATGAGTTTCTTCTCCAGGCTGAACTGTTATAATGTGCAGGTCTGACTACTGGAGCATTAGATCTCTGGAGCTGGTGGAACATAAAGGGAGGGTGTTTCTAGAAGGGTTTAGAAGGGTGGTTTAGAGGGATATGGCATAAACTCCAAAATTCTGTTTATAGCATTACATCCAGGGTGAGTTCCTGTGGAAGCTAGAGAAGATACCTGACATCCCAGTGCCAAACTTCTGACCCTTCATTACCTCCTTTGGTAACAGAAAATGGAAATGAAGTGATAGAATAAATTTACCTTATGTGAAAGAAAAACCAAAAACTCACATACCATTCAAGTCTGCCTCCAAGGTTGAAGTTGGGACTCAAGTAATACACAAACCCTCCCTTGCACCATTTCTTTGGCCACCGTGAATAATTCACCAGAGTATATGAAATCCTAGAGAACATATGTACACAAAATAGCCCTCCCACTGTACATCTTGGCTTTGTGTCACCTTTATGAGGAAATGCTCTTCTCTCAGAGCAGTGGTTCCAGACATTAGGAATTCACTCTTTTGAAAAAGAAAGCAAAAGAAAACTCAGGTGACTTGTGACATCTTATTGTACAATGGCCAAACAGACTGACAAAGAAAGAGCAAGAGACATTCAGCAAAGTACATCACCTTTTTTTAGCCATCAAGACAGGCTTTCTGTGGCATTCAATGTGATGAAAAAAGGCACCACAACAGACCGAGTCCTAGAGGTACAGCCCTCTTTGTCCTAATTAGAAAGACCTGGACACATCACCAGGAGGGGTAGATGAGAAAGAAAGCAGGAGCAAGTAAGAGTGAGTTCAGCATTTTCATAAGTACATTTTAAATGTGCCTGAATAATCTTAAAAAATGGCATAGTAAATTAAGTCTGGACAATTTTGTGACGTTTTCAAAGTATATTCTTTCCTACATATTTAATGCATAATTGAAGTTCCTAAATATTTCTACATTTAATTCTTTGGCAAGTGAACACTTATTTTTTCTGCTTGTTTTTCTCCAAAAACTTTGCCATTTATTTTCTCAACATCAGTTGTAGACACATGTTAAAGCTGTTGAGCATGTCAGAGCAGCAGCAGAACTTGCTTTTTAAAGATTTGTTTATGGCAGTATGACATTCCTTTTGGAAAAAAACTTTCTGATGCAGAGTTGAAGCCATCCTTGATGCTCGAGCGTGTTAAATCTGACAGGGGCCAAAACCACAGGAGTTGTTTAAAAACAACAACTGTTAATAATGCACCAAGATTAAAAACTGTTAATACAGGACCAAATCATAATCCAAACTAAGGGCACAAGATGAATGAAGGTTTCTGAACTGAAGTCTAAGTAATCAGTTCTTGGTTTGGATTTTATATTTATGATGCACATCTTTATTTTTATTTCTTTCCACAAGAGGGCAATAGTGAACTATAAATATATTTTTCCTTCATTCAAGAGTGTTGAGAAGATCGTCAAATTATGGTTTTAGAAAAAATCAGATGTGACAGTACTAATAATTCAACAGCACTTTCTGAAATGAAAAACCTGCGTTTTACATCTGCAATAAAATCTTCCACAAAGGACGCATTTTTCCATAAAAAGGAAAAAAAAATTCAGCATGTTTCAGCCTGAGATGCTGGAAATTAGAATTACATCAATGACTAAAGAACTTTACTCATATTTCTGTCATCTGAGGACTTCTGTCATAATTTATGCTGTGCTAGGTATTAAGGTTT
The DNA here is from genome assembly GCA_013399225.1 of Rhipidura dahli. Lineage (NCBI taxonomy): Eukaryota > Metazoa > Chordata > Aves > Passeriformes > Rhipiduridae > Rhipidura > Rhipidura dahli. The sequence goes on along the minus strand of VXAC01008719.1, from coordinate 50,315 downwards.
TGTTGTTTTATGTTCACCATTATTTAATTCTCATGTTTAGATTTTTCTTTATCCCAAGCAAGAATTTCATTTCTTCCATCCAGGCATTTTCCATTTGAATTTCAATAGTCCTCTTCTGATTTTGTTTTATTGTCTCAGTGTATTTGTTATATATTTTTATGGTTCTAATGTGTGTCTTCAGCAACTGACTTGAGAGGAAATATTTGTGTATTTCTTTCTAAGAAAAAAGAATGAGAAGATTCTGTGAAATAATAAATGGTAACATTATATTTTCTTTCTTTTTTTAAAATTAACAGATGGGAAGCCTATTTCCCACTTATATCTGTTACAATGTTCTTTTTTCCCATGGTGTATCACACCAAGCACTCGATTTCTGTGCATTAGAAACCTGGAGTTTTTAATGTTTTATTTCATTTTTTATCATTGGAGGGGAAATTTTCAGTTCAAAAAAGGTTAGAAACTTTGGCCACCGGCACCAACATTTCTGTTTGCCACTGACTCGGGATAACTTTCTTTTGTGATTAACAGCAATAAAGAACTGAAAACACAGCTGTAGTTTTCAGTTCCTGTCCACAAAAGATGAGCAATGTTATTTCCTGGAGTAAGAACATCATTTCTGTGCACACCAGTCCAGAAATATTTGAATATTTGAATATTTGAAAGGAGTTTTTATAATAGCTCTGCAATCAAATTACTGTAAGTTTTATCCCAATGGAATTTTCCTGAGTAACATCTTAAGATGATGTATCCTGAATCATAGCAAAAATCTTTGTTTCTATTGAAATGCTTGATATGAAAGAATACAACTTCGAAGTGGAGGCACTGCTTGTTCACCTGACAAATGGTAAATGGAACTTCCTTAAATTTTGTGTCGTTAACAAAACAGTTAAAATAATTCTCTGAGTGGATTACAATGCCAGCCTTTGAGACACAACTTTTCCCTGCTGTTTTTTAAAGCTAGTTTGCATATAAAATCTTGCATGTGTTTTGGTGAAATTGTACATGGAAACACCTGGATTAACAGAAGTGGTTTATGCCTAAAAACACAGGTACAGGACGCGTTCCAACACGTATCTGCAGTATATCTCAGTTCTGCCCTCTTCCAACACAACTTAATTCTCCGTTGCATGGAAGAACAAGGAACTGACTCTAGAACAAAAACATCAAATATGAAATCAGTCATTGCAGTCTAAGCTGAAATATCTGAATGGGTTTTCTCACTACATCCAAAGTTGCACATGAACAGCCATTAAACATAGGACATGATTTATAGGCAAGAAAGTCAAGTGTCTTGCCCAAGATGGTTTTTCTGAGACTGCAGAACTTTGCAGGCCTGGATTGCCTAACCCTTCTCTCAAGCACTTCTCAGAAGACAAAACAGTCACGTTCCAGTACGTAGGCCAAAGGTAACAAGGCTTGCAAATTTTAGGGGTGAAGGAGGAGATGAGAAAATAAAAGGGAAGTATTTTGGAAGTACCAAAGGACTTTTGCACTGGAGGAATCCTTAGGACAAGAAGTTTGAAGAGCACAGGGTCACAGGAAGAGGGATGCTGACATGAACCTCTTTTAGGTCCTTCAGCTCCCCTTCAGATGTCTTGCTAGCACTACAAGCTGTTTTGGGAATATATCTATGAGTCATTCACTTCAGAGCTTGTGAGAGAAGAGAGGGATGAGCCAGGGTGACTGACATTTGACATTAGAGGACAGAGACTTTCAGATAGAAAATCAATAGAACAAAGAGAAGCACATAGCAAAGACGAAACATTTCAATTTCTTCATGGAGAGAAGATATTTGAAGCAGTGTAGTGTCATATAAGAAAGGCAGCTTTAGAGCAGGCTGCCTCTTACTCCATTTTAGGGAGCTGCTTTCATGACATGAAAGAAACAAGCAAGGGCATGACTGTGGCACTCAGAAAAAATGGTCAGGCAAGCTGGATTTATTTGGACATTTACAACATTGACTGCTGGGTGTACAGGAGCCAGTTGGACTCTTTGGTGATCCCCTGTATGAAAATCAGAGATGAAGGTGTTCTATCTGATGAGAAATACAAATGTAGCCCAAGAATAACTGATAAGGGGATGTGGATGGCTACAGATGTCTAAAGAGGCAATGAATAGATCAATGGAAACTTAAATGAAAGCATGTATGTAAATCATTATATAAACCAACAAAATAATGAGGGAGTTTATAAACATCAGAGAGTAAGTAAAAAACTAAAAAGCAACAGAAGGGTGTACATATATTGGGTAATGGAAGGAATTCTGGTTAAAAAAAAAATAAATAAAAAAGAAGACAAATGTTCTTTATTTTAAAAGAAATCAGCCTTGTCTGTTGGTGCAGAAAATTAGCAGCAAGAGTTGTCTGGACAGCAGGCACTCTATCCAAGAAAATATTAAGTTATTCCATGGAAAATTACCCAGAAGCTAAATTACTGTCATTGGGAAACATCACTGCCTTTATCCCAATGGATAGTTCATGCACTTTATACTCCATTTCTCTTTTTGGTCAATTCTACCTCTCAGAATATAATTCCAAGGAGATTATAGTCTTCTCCACCAATGAAAAAAAAGCAAAATATTACACAATTCCCTGGCCAAAACATTTCACATTGAAAGGTATCCCAGTCAAAATGCCTGCACTAGAGAGGAGACTTGGGAACAAACTAACTTAAATAGAGTTTCTACGGTTCCCTTCAGCAGCATCCTGAATCAATGCATTTCAATTTTAATTAAAAAATATTCCGTTTAAAGCCTTTCAGAGATATTAAAAAAAAAAATCACAGAAGCAATAGATGTGTTCCACAAAGGAGCACTAACTGATAAAAGTATATATTCAAGCATCATCAAAGGGGGAAAAAAGCCATTAAACTTTTAAGTTTCTTAAACTCTATCCATTGTATGGGAAGTTCTGTTCACATTTTCATGACTGAAGTAACACTACACTTTGTGTTGAAGTTAAGGTCTGAACAGCTATAACACAGAGAACAAAATATACATTCACAAGAAAGAGATAGTAATCTCTTTGGGGGACAAAATTAATATAATGGGAATCTAAAATGAAATAAATAGCAGGAGTTAGATTAAAAGTGCATTAAAATAAATTCAGTCCATTATATGATGTGATGTGTTGCAATACCCTATAGATCCAGCAGACTTCTCATACAGATAAAGATCACTACTGTAGTTTCCATTCAGAAAATATATTTCTTTCTCTTTTTCTTCAATATTCCATTTTCTGTTGCTTTATTTACCTTATTCTTACTGTTGGTTTGGGGTTTCATTTTTTGGAGAATTTTCTTAGATTGATGAGTAATACATTGAATTAAGCAAAAGTAATCCTTTTTTTTACATCCTTTTCCCAAAAAAAGTACCATTTCCTATTAGAAATCTTGGACTAAATACTCACATTTAAAATACCTCGTGGATGAATACACTTGAAATTACGCAGCTTCCATTTGATCCCAGTGACATTGAAGCTGGGCTAGTATCATGGAAATGAATTATTTTCTATGTTGTCTGTATTTCTGCTCTTCCCTTAATTTAGTCTTCATCTGTGTGTGAAATCAGATTTAGAGGAGAAATGTCACCTGAAATAGAAAAGAGCTGAGCCCAGATTTTGGCACGAGCTAAGAATTTTAGTGAAAACTGACAAGAACAAAAATTGACAATTAAAGACTTACAAAGATAATAGAGAGAACCTGTGAGGTCAGGTGTGTTATCTGCAATTTCTAGCAGTTGAAATATGTGAAATATGTCAGAGAGGAAAAATCTGTTTGTACACTGTCAAACCTGTGCATAATTTCTACGGCATGAATAGATAATGCAGATACAGAACTGGAGAAACAACTTGTCTCTTGAAGGACTTCGTAAGATGGAATTAACTATTTCAAGTGGAAGAAAGGCCCCTGCAGTAGATGCAGCCTTTGAGTTATATATTATCTGGGTATATTATCTGCTAAACTATATCTACAATATTATACTGAAGTGTCTTAATAAGATGAGTATAAACTGTTAGAAACTGTTAGAAACAGCAAAGAACTGCTGATTTTCATACTTTAGGAGCAGACATCAGCCATCAGATAAGCAGCATTAAATGGAAACCTACGTGGTCAGAGATCAGAAGAGGCTTTTTCCACCTAGCAAAAAGAACCTGCAAGAAACTGTCACTCTCTGCAAAGATACCAGATGATAATGATTGCTTCGTATTCAAGATAATGCTAAACACAAGAGCAAGGTAGCATAGAGTGCTGATTGTACACTTTTGTTTATCCAGCTCTTCCACTTTTGAGCTGAAAAAGGCTCAGGAAAAGAAGGCACAAGGAGGATGAAAACACATGAGCAGTTTTAAAACAATGCTGCAGAGATCACAAAAAAATCCCAGGGTTGCCTTCAATAGCAAAGAAATGGATCCACATGTCCCAGGTGACTGACATCAGTCTGACATCCTCTTGTCTTGTGTTTGTAGCTGTCAGCTGCCAAGTGTCCTTGGAAACCCCATCTTGTACTGTCAAATATAATCCTAAACTGCATGGATAAAACAACTGATCTAGAGATAATGGCAATTATCATGCTAACTACAAGTGAAAGGAGTTATGAAACTAGCTAGATAGGCACTCTGTGGTGAGTGGATCATATGCCAATATAACATCTAGTTTAAATGGTTGTTACTTTTCCTATAAATGTAATAAAATATGATGGGTTATAAGTTGTCCATCTAAAAATGGGGAGGGGGGGTTCCCTCTTTCTCTGGCTATACATGGTACATAGGCCTCTAAATGAGCCAATGAATATTTAAACCATATAAATATCAGCAAAAATGGACTTTCAATATCATCCACCTTAATTGTGTTGCAAAATGATGAAAAAACATGGCCACAGAAAAAATATTACAATATTTAAAATGTAATCAGGTAGTTACAGTCCCACTTTTTGAAAGGAAGGATTTTTTCTGTTCTTGCTGAATGAACCTGAATTCAAATGAACAGTCTGCAAGTATTCAGAGCAACAGAGAATATTATCTTATACCCACTCCAGGTACCCACCAGGAAAAGGATCCAGCCATAAATGAAATATGCTCAACATCACTCCCAGCCACTGAAGCCACCTGGCACAGACTGGGAGAAAACCAGGGTTTCTAGCCTAAGTATGCCTGGGATTTATGGGCATGCAAAACTGTTCAGCACAGGCCATGAGAGCAGCATAGAACATTGTCACCACTCTGCAGTGTGCATGATCACACAGGAGTACCCAGAAAGGTTTCTGGACATTTTAATTTACCAGTATAAATGCAGCTGTGAGAGGCCTGAGCATGTTCAACACAATGTTTCAGGAAGATAATTTGGGCAAATGTTAGTGGGCTGTCACAGCAGAGGAAAGTCCACCCCTTCCTAATTTCGAGCGCTAAAGCATGGACATAATGACCAAAAGGGGGCGGTTTTTAATGTATCTTCCTTCTTGTACCCTAGAACTAAAAAATCCTAAACAACTGAAAATGGGGATTTGGAAGAATGTGAGTCTTATTACAAGTTCTATCAAGCAAATATCTTGTGATACACTAGTTTGGAGGTATATATTAATTTCATTGATGGAAAATACTTGAGTCAAATGGTGCAGACTGATTATTATAAATGCAGTTTTAATTTTTTTAGTATGGAGACCAAACTGAATCTTAAAGTCTGCTCAAAAATACCAAATTATCTGAATACCAGTCCAGAAAATGAGCACAGGCTAGAAACTCATCTGCAGTAAATTCATGTGATTCTTCTGATTTTGGAGACTAAGCACATAGAAGTAAACTTAATTGTCTTTTCGCTTTTAATAACTGCAATGATCTCAAAGAAAACAGAATATTAAACAGAAGTGACAAGGCTAATGCTAAGAAAAGAAATGATAAATCCTAGTGTCTTTTAGATCTTCATGGAGCAAGCTTTTATTTTATATCTTCTATTCAAAGCAGAGAAGAATAGTTTCAGACCCTTTTGAATCTGTTGCACTGCTGACTTTATTTTTGTTCTATACATCTTTAAATTGTCTCTTTCCATCACAGCAGTATAGATCAAGAGCAAATCTACTTAATTCAGCATTTTCACCGCAGTTAGGGGATCCGCATCCAGAAACAAAAAGGAAGAAGAGGGAGGTTCAGTTCACTGGATAAAAGCCTTTCATGATGTTATGTCTATTTCTTGTCTCAATTTTATGGGAAATAACATATGAATCCAGATTAGAGATTTAATTAGAAATATTTCAAAGATAGCTAATATTTAAAGAATGTAAATAGATATACTAGTTAAAAAAAAATGACCGGTAGAGAATCTAAATAAATATGCTATTCAAAATAAAATTGGCTTAAGACAAAATTCTCTAGGTCAGTGCTTTAAGGGAGTTACTTTTCCTGAAGATAGATTGCATCTTCAAGGAGCAGTCTTGATTAAAGAAAATCTGGTTTTCTTATGAAGATCTTTTACAAAAGCTATGTAACAGACTTTAGATCACTATTTGGGAAATAAAAAAAGAGACCGAAGCTTCCCAGTTTTTGGTCTCCATAAAAACTTGCCCGAACTTCAAAGCCCCTAATCCAGTAAAGTTCCCATTTTCTGTACTTGTTCAGAATTTGGTTAGTCACACATGTCCTAAATAAAAAAAAATAAAAAAAAAAAAAAAAGATCAGTAAGGTATGACAATCACAACATATTGAAAAGTACAGTAATCTCATCTAGTTGGAACCATTATCAAAGACAATGATGAAGAAGAATTATCGAGAATAATGGCCAAATGTCCTGAAAACAGTGTGAGAGCAAGTGGAATCATTTATTAGCCATTTAATAGATATGGCAGTGGGATGGACTTCCTTTAATTTTTTTTTCTTTAAACTTTTTTCTTCTTGCTACATTTTCATATTAAGAAAAAAGCAAGATTTCAACTTCTTTTTAAATCCTAGAAGAGCAGTGTGGTACATTTAAATCTGAGGAAAATATTTGCCTCTTATAAATGACTTTTTCCCTGTACTTATTTATGCCAATTAAGTGAAATTCTAGCAGATACATCTAAGTAACAGTTCACTGGCATGTTTATAGTGAAAATCTTGCAACTGTTTATAGTGAAAATCTTGTAACTGTGCTCATATTAGACTATCAGTTAGTTTTTCTGGTTGTCAGCACATCAGCAATTATACCTTCATCAGCCAGCTCCTAAAAGCAGAGGGAATCATCTTGGCATTTTTAGTAAGTCTAAGAAAAAGAATTAAAGCCTGGTGTCAGATAAAATTAAGCACATCCACAGCTTTTATAGTGTAAATCATTCTGTTGAAGACACCTTATCTCATTAATTAGAGGTTTTTATAGCTTTATTTTGGACAGTAAACAGTATTAACTTCATCACATTCCTTTTTGACTGTGGCATGTTTGTACCAGGATAAATTGCAGAATCCAGAAAAGTCTGATTCACACAGGTGCTTTTTAGCTGTTACCATAATCAGAAAAGTGAAAGAAATCAAGAAAGATTTACCCATAGAGAAAACTTGGTTAACCTCCCATTTTACTGCACCACTCACTGTCTTTGCTCCTACCAAGAAATACCATCTTTGTGCAACTCAGCCAAGGTCAGCTCAGACGGTACTTTGACTGTTCAGGCACCTGTCCTGGAAAGGCAGACACACACCCCCCACACCAGAAGGGCTTCCCAGAAAATGTGCAAGCCAGCATTCTTAAACTCATTAAAGGAAACCAATTAGAGCCCAAAGGGTCAGAAAAGTAATTATTTTGCATCTGATTCAATACCCTAGAGGCTGGACACAGGAGCCTGCCAAAGCACAAGCATAGGGATGTTATTCAGACACAGCACACTTACCTATGTCTTAAAAAATGTAAATGTATACATACAAATTCCAGTGTTTTACAAGATGAAATACTTTTTCTTTCCCAAAATTAAAATTAATTACTTTATTTAGCTTGCTACTTAGAGGTTTAATTCCATGACCATTCTTTGCAGTATGCTAAAAGCATGGCACAATAAAAACAACAATTACAACAAAGGAATTAGAAAAAAAAAGTCAAAATATTGTGAAATAACATTTTTGTTGCATTAGCAACTAGTTACTGCAACTAGTTTGCAATTAGCAGAGGAAAATATCAATGGTGGGTTAAAATCTGTTACTTTACAGCCTTCCCCCAGCAGTGCTCATTCCAGGTTACAGCCACTGGCGTCAGTGAGACCTGGTGTGATGGCAAGATAAGGTCAGGTGACTTGAATGGTGACATCGCATTAAAAGCTTTATCTGTCCAATTTTAGAAATAGCTTTTTAATGTCACATAATTATTGTTATTTCCCTTCCAACACAGGGGGTACAAAAGGAGGCATTCAAATTTTAAAACACCAGTTTTCAGTATGGAACTTATTCACTGCTCAGGAAAGACACTCATGCCAGAAGACAAATGGCAGATTGTACTATTACCTGCTGTTAAACAGCATATCCAGTAATGGACTTAGGAATTTAGAAATCAACAGAATTGGCTCCCACCCCAAAGCAGAGGCCTATATGAGGTTGTTGAGCACGATGAACTTCCTGGAAAAGCAGCAACAGTCAAGTGTTTCAGCAGGAGATGGGAACACACTGGTGTGTGGCATCTGGATTGGTGTACACAGCACAGAAAGAACACAGCAGGGTCTGTGGGAATTCATGTTTATTAGTCAACTTCTCCATAAGAACCTGGATGATTTAAATCAGATTATTTTAATCTATTTATCACTAATGGAACATTACTTTAGTCACTAGTCTGTAAATTCTGTCTTCCCTACCGATGAGTATGTAGTGTGCCTTTCCCACACAGACTGCACACCACTAGAACCTTTTGAGTCAGAGCTGATCAGTAATTTTCAGAAGCAAAAGTGAGAAAAATATGAAAGGCAAGTGCAATTCCTTTGCAAGCAAGTTTCTGAGTACTTTACACCACCCAGAACACCAAAAATGCCCCCAGCACCATACTGTGATTGGGTGAAGGAGAAAGGAATGCACTGAGGACACAGAAACAGACTGTCCCAGAAAAAGAGTGAGCAAGAAAATATGCAGTAGGTGAGGAAAGTGCTATTTAAAGTTTGTTGGCCAAGAAAAGCATAAATACTATTAACAGGAAAGCTTCCATCAATAAGTATAGGGATTACAAAATCTTTAAAAGACCCAGAAGAACTCAGGATAAATAAAATCAGGTAATCCCAGCTCCACGAAGAACTACTAAAGAGATAGGTGGTGAATAAGACAGAAGAGGCTTTGAGATGGAGACAGCTCCTGGGATATGGATCTGCTTCAGAGTACTCTCAGCATGCAGTAAGTGTGGGTTTCTCTCGTTGAGTTATACTACATAACTCATATGTGAAAGGGCAAGGGATTTTTTAAAAATACTGATAACGAGGTAACACATAGTGTTTTGGGTAAAAGTGTTTACTCTGGGGAGGAATCTGACCTAGAAGAGTTGGATTTTGGCTACACACTGGATACAAGCTATTGACTGGAAGAGCTGAACTTCTAGACATCACAGGAGATCTCATCTCTGCATAATATAAATGAACTGACTGAAGGTGATTGACTGACACCTCATAGATAATAACATAGAATCTGAGATGTGGAGACATTGTGCCATGAGTAAATCTGCTTTAAAAAGCATCAAGACTGCTGACAAGAGTTCTTCTGTGTCACAGATCTGTTCAATCCAATAAAAATACAGTAATCTATTTTGGCTGTGTGTCTGACAGCTATTCTTGAGCAAAGCAACCTGAGTAAGTTTATGAACCTCTGCCTGAAAGTCTGTGAAAGATAAAAGAAAATTTGGCTGACTGACAGGAGGCAAATGACAGTGGGTCACAGTCTTCAAATATATCCAGGAGTTCCAACCCAGGAAAAAGGAAAATCATACTTCATTTTCTAAGCAGCAGTCACCTCTACCTCCTTCTGTCAGGGTGCATTCTGTATACAAGATACAATCTCTAACAAAACAGTAAAACCAGATTTTGACACACTTAATAAGCGACCTGAATTAGTAAAACTGTAGATATTGACCTGTTGTTTCCATGAAACTTTGACTCATGCCCAGAAGACCCTTGAGGTATCTGGGAAGGCATCTTTCAAGAATTCAGGCAATCTAATTTTCTCTTTTAAGGATCACAGACTGATTGTGAGGGTCTTTTTTTTACACAAACATTACTTCAAATCAGGAAGTCTTCCACTTGTCTCATAATCAGACTACCATTTATCTTCCTCCTGCCACAGGGCCAGGTGTGACTCACAGGTTATTTTTGGTTAAATGGCCAGGCAAATGTCCTATGATACCACAGTAAAGGCCCATTGTTGTCACATCAGTAGGTAGACTTGTTTGAGGTAATTTCTTGTTCAAGACATCCCCTTGGATTTACACCACAGGTCCACATGAGACCACAGCCCTGCTTGACTGGAAGCTGGCAGCCAAGTGGCATCACAAATGGCACCAGACACCCATGGAGTGATTCACCCTGAGTCCCAACCTGTGTTTTACCAATGACTCAAGGCATGGGACTAAAATTAAAGTGTTCAAATCAAGGCACCAATGAGCAGGACGTGCAGTAGTGGCGCATGCCTATTGAAAGAGATAAAGAGCAAGCCACCAGAGACTTCAGCAGGGTGAATCCTCTCAGTATGTCACTCTCACAGGCAAAACAGAAAGCAGAAATCCATCATCAGTGAAGGGGAAGATACTGTTTTAATTTAGCCCAAATATTGGTTGTGAAGCAAGAGACAATGAGAGTAATTTTGTGGCAAGAGGAAGTAAAGCTTTGACAGCAAGAAGCTGTTGAAGTGATGAGGAAAATCTTGAGGAATTTTTAATACATTTATTGTGAGAAAAGAAAGGCTTTGCCACCAGGGTGTTTGCTAGCCTTGCACTGGGCAAAAAAAAAAAAAAAAAGGAAAATAAGGAATTGGCTGAGTGTAGTATCTACTTCTCCCCAGAGCAGACTAAAATCTGTGAGCTCAGGTGTCTAAGAGAATTATGAGCTCCCAATTCACAGCATTTCAGTAACATAAAAAAACTTACTTTCCTCAGACCTCTTGTGAACTCTGACTTCTGAGTACACTGGGTGAGATATAAATAGTGCACATTAACATATGGAAGGCACTGTGCTACATGTGACTCATATGCATCCCCCAGTGCTGGGCAGCACTTTTAGAGGAAAAACCTCTGTTACAGAAAATTGCAATAACCTTTATTTGTGTGGAAGCTGGTTTTTTTCTTAGTATGTATAGAAAGTTTCTGCTTTCCACAGAAAATCCTGATTTATGGCAATGTTTAGTGTAAACTACAGTTGTGCAAATATTAGGATGAAAACTGAAATATATTAATCAGAAAAAATTCTTGTCATGACTAACAGAACTGTATTTCCTTATGTCCCCACTCTCTGTGGACTAGACCAGCTCCCACAAGCTACAAAATACACTGCAGTGACATTTGTTTAAGGAGAAGCCTAACAAGGTTGAGAAGATCTGCATGTGTACCCTTCTTTGCTCCAAAATTCTCTAGAATTTTAATTTTCATCCTAGATGGGATATAACACTTCTTTTTTCCTACCCTCTTATCTTTATCTCTGCCTTGTCCTAAGGCAAATTTTCTTTCAGCCCTCTATGTTTGTCGTGTAAGATTTGATTTTTTTGGAATTGCACTAACTTCTTCATGTCAACTCTTTGTGATTAAAACAAGGACAAGGAATTTGGTAAGCTTGTATAATGTACTCCCTTCTTTTTAGAAAAATCTGGGTAGATATCACTTTTATGTTAACTAAGAAAATAGAATTAACTAAGAAAATAGAAGTTTTTTCTTCATTTTGTCTATACCACAGACGTGAAATAAGCCCAGAACCTCTTCTCATCTCTAGACTAGCTGGCCCCAGCCTATTCCACATCTCACAGGGAACTATTATCAGAGCTCAAATAATTTATGTTTGAAACAATTCTATTTGAGCCCTATTTTCTTTTTCCTTTTCTTGTAACACAGTGATGTTTATTAAGCATAAAAATCTGTTATGCAGCCAGTATAATTAAAAGGCCATGGCTGTCTACTGACCTGACAGAGCAGGGTCTCAGGACATGTCTTGGCCTGACCTGATTAAATTTCTCTCTATTGAGGAGACTTTTGCCCCACTATTTAAGTGTAAATTCCATGTAGCTAAAAAAGCCAACTGAGGCAAGGACAGGTGACAAAGAGCAGCCCCTTGAGAAGGGCTGGGGCTGCTAGAAAAGAAAACATATAAACCACCGCACTTCAATATTGTTTGAATTTATTCTTAGTGTATATGTGTAAGGAGTTAAAGTGTACAGTTGCCTGCCTCAAACACTGTCAGGGCCACAGAAGTAACTTGCCTTTCTAGGTGCTCAGAAGGCCTGGAAATCACTGAATCACTGTCCAAAGTGCAGAAGATTGTTCCTAGAGCCAGTGGTCAGCCTCCAAAAATTGTAGGGCTGCCTATGGTGCTTTACCTGGCACTAGGGATATATTTATGTGGTGACTGAAAAAAGGAGTGACTTCAAACAATTTTGTATTTTCAGTCTGTAGCAGGAATTTGGATACATAAACAAACAAATGAAAGTCTTACTTAGGACACTAGCCATCTACTCGTGGCCCTTAGAAATTCCTGACAGACTTCCTGGTGCTCTCCAGTGGTTTAAGGAAGCAAAGAACATCCTGCTTAATGGATTGGTCTCCTGTCTGTCTTTCAAATCTGTTTGGTACAACAAGCCCCATTGAGCTCTGCCCTAACCATATGAACATCATCCACATAAAAGACAGAGAAAAGCAACATCACAGTGCTTTTGAAATTCTGCTGCAGCTTAAGAAAACATGGGGAGTACCAGAAATAAATTAACTGAGTTAAAGTTCTGAGAAATAGTCTCATTTCCAGAATTTTTTTCTTCAGGGTTTTGGTTGGCATAATTTTTCAAAAAACATTTATAAAAAATATTTTTTCCTTCCATTTTCTTCTGCATAAGCCTGAAATTTCTGAACTTTTTGTGTTCACCTAAAATTTCATCAAGCCCTTCTGCAGGTAATTCTGGATGATTTTAACCATCTCTAGCTCAGTGGGAGGCCATAATACTCACTTACTTTTCCTCCTTCACAGAAACAGCTCACAGATGATGTCATAATTCCTGCTGCACACTACAGGAGGAAAACATTCTTTCCACAACCAAATCTCTTTTTTAAAGCTGAAAGCTGGTTTATTTCCAATGCAGAGAGAATAGTGGTGAATGTCAAGAAGAGAACAAGTATCTCTGTGTGTGTGTGTGTGTATTCTACTGCATGAGCAGCAATCTAAAGAAACAGAATCTCTCCAGGGGAGCAAACAGTGCAGTAAGATGAGATGCATTGGAAACTGTGAGATTTGAGGAATACTGACTTTTTCAGCCACAGTATATGAGAAAGCAGGGGAAAAAAATGTAAGTTTCCTTCTCTGACATTCTCTAAACTCTCTGAAGAATTCTTTAAAGCTGTATAAAACTCACTTGCTCGTTAGTGTAACCTCCCATTTACCAGTTTCTGAGAACTTAAGAAGATATTTGGACTTCTGAGAACATGAATTTGCTAATTTAATGTTATAAGGGAAAATTCAGCTCTTGGTTGGAGGCCCAGTCTTGAAGCTGCCTACTATTTGTCCCCTAAGTTTTGTTAGTCATCATGTTTAACTGTAATATGTACAGCTAAGAATTTAAATAGCATCTAAAGAGAGGATAGGAACCTGCAAGCCATCATTAGGTGAAAGGTTTCTTCTTGAAAATAACAAAAATTACAGACATTAGTTCAGGAGCCCTTTGAAAGAAAAAGGGATATTAATAGTATTATACATTATTATATTTTCATTATACTTACATGAAGAAATGAAATATAATTTATGAACTTTATTATAATTTAGGAAAAAATCACTATCCTTACATCCCTTGTTTACCAGTTCTGAATTATGATAATTGGTCAGACATTTTTTGTGTATCCCAGGACATGATTTTGCCATTATCAGTAATGTTGCTGACCTTGTACCACGCCAGCAGCAGAGCTCATCCTGGCTCACCATGGCCTCAGCCTGGTTTGCCAGCTGCCAAGAGGAGCAGTGCCTGTGGCCTCTCCTGTTTTAGCTTCACCCTGTGACCTCCAGCACAGCACTGGCCCCACTGGCCAGCTGGGGAGTCAGCAGGTGACCAACAGCAGCCCTTGAGGGCAGGTGGGGCTGGCCCAGGCAACTCTGCCAATCTCTGGTTTCAGCTGGGACTCCCTGAGAGGCTAAAAGAGGCTTTGGGGGGGGGGGGGNAAAAGGGGCTTGGGGGGGGGGGGGGAAGTAAAAGGAAAAAACAACAAAGCAACACAAAACCAGCCCCAAGCAGACACAAGCCTGGGGAGGAATATGAACAACTTGTAACCCCTTCCCATTTCCTCTTGAAGAGGCTAAAACTGTCATTCTCTCATCCTAGGGGCCCACAGGAAGGGGGAGCATCATGTCAGGGTAAAGGGTGAGATAGCAGTATTCTTTCCAGCACAACAGTTCCAAAGTTTTTATTGATTAGGCTTTCTTTGTATTTTTTTACATTGTAAAAGCATTAATATAGACTGATAACAGCTATTTTCTGTCCTTTGTTTAGATTACTAATACTTCAAATTAATTAAAAATAAAGACATATATACATATATATGCCATGTTCACTTTTGCTCTTAAAAATATTTTGAATGTAACATTATCATTTCACTCTTTATTATGGTTCCACATTTTTCACATTTTTTTTATATAACTGAAGTGATTTCACAAATAATGAGTTCATTCAACTTCTTTTTACAAAAAAAATCACACACAGCAAGTTCAGGACATGAGATACTGTAAAATCTTATTTATCAGTTTACAGGTTTGGTTTTATTATAGAGCTCTGAGGGATACTGTAAGTTTCACTATCTATAGAATATAACAGATGGCAGTAAGGTCTTTGATCCAGCAATCATCACTTAAAATGTATTTTGTAAAACATACATCCCAGTGGGGCCCTGGCCTCCAATACTGCCACAGCACAATGATGCAAAGCAGCTCAGACAAAAATCAAGTACTACATATGCAAACGCTGACACTGTGCAAACACTCTACTTATCAAGTGCTGAGCTTCTCTTAATAAGCAATAAACTCTATTTTGTATCTCTGTGTAAGAAAGAGAAGAGAATCGGTAATAAGAATTATTATTCTGGTCAAAAGTGAAGCTAACAGAAATGACTTACAAAGCAAACACAATGAAACATTCCTCACCTCTCTTATGGACAGCAGCTTCTAAACAGAACCTTTGAGTTATAATGGCAAAAAATTCCAATCTTCATCTACATTCTCTTCAAATTCACCTAGCTGACAATTTATGTTCATTTCCTGCTCCTTGGTTATAGATGGTACTCACACCAATTAAAACTGTACTTGGTTAAATAATATTGAGTACCTTGATGAATAGAACTGGTGTTTTCAAAACAACAGCAAAAACAAAAAGATGAATGAGTTAGCAATTGGCTGGTTGGCAAGGAGACCTACAATTTTTTTTAATATTGAAATGTGAGTTGTGGCATACATCACGTTGACCAATAATGACTGTAAGGGAAAATCAATTATAATTAGAAGTGATGGCAGCTTAGATACTGCAGAGATTTACTTTTTTTTTTTTACTTCATATGCTTGTGTGTATTCTAAGACCAAACTTATCCAGCTTATGAATGACAATCATGCTTGGGCCCAAAGGTTTTAATTAACTGTTACTGCCTCTTTCACGTCTCTGTTAAACACTTGAAAGAGAAAATAAGTCACAAAACTGATCTTTTTACACAGATCTGAAAAACTTCATACATTACTTTTTTGCTGTTTTTTCTCTTTTTACTTGAAAAGCACTAACTTTAACCTCTGTTTCCAAGTTAGGAAGCCATTTCAGCACTGCTTCTTTTCTTTTGGTGTTGCCAATTAAATATCCCAACTCTAGTCTCAAACAGCTTCACAGCAAGATAATTTAGATCCCTATTGAAACTCAGTGTGCAGCAAATGTGTTTCTCTTTGTCTATGGTAATAGCTGCAGAATGTTTATATCACACCAAATTTGTGTTCTCACATGGTCTGTACGTGTAAGCTGTTATGATTATGACTCCACAAATGAAAGCAGTCATCTGATGACAAATCACAACACAGCAGGCAGGCACAGCAGCATGTACAAACAGATACACAGAAAGGGACTGGAAAGGAATGAAGGTAGCCAGGGCCCACAGCCATGGAGGTGATGCCCCACAGGGCAGTGTCCATCATCCCCCAGCACAGCAGAGGCTTTGACCCAGAGCAAGATCTGAGGGAGGATGCAGGTCTGCAGGTCAGCACTTCCTCAGGCAGGAGGTCTCATCTCAGGGAGGTCACTTTTACAGCCAGAGATTTACCTCTGAAGACGGAAAGGGGTCCTTCTCTGAAGGCTAGAAACCTATGGGATCCACCTGAAAAAGTGGGGCAGGGACATCTTTGCCAACAGGCTGGCCAAGCTGGTAAGGAGACATTTAAACAAGGAATGATGGGAGACAGAGACTGTGGATTGTTGGCCACAATTAAAAAGAAAACCATAGACAAAGGAAGAAAACAGAAATGAAGAACAGTGGGTGTCCTAGGTTAAAAATAGATGTATTCTATTACCACCAGCTGTGGGCCATTAGCTGTTATCACCTGCTAACGACCCACCCCTGATAACAGACAATGGGCCATCAAGAAGCCACCACATGACTCATGGACTTATCTCACCCTATTGTGAGATGCTCCACCCAGGAGGGGGAAGCCGGGCATTCCCACTTGGATATAGGCTGGCCCTGGAACGGCCTAAGGGGTAGCCCTGTCTACTGGGTAGCTAGAGGACAAGAGCCACCACAGATTTTCAGCTGGAGACCGGACCTTCCATCGGATCATCGCTTCATCTGGATCACTTCAGTTGGACTGCTTCTGCCACCCTAATAGGGTATCAGGTTGTATCTAACTTTATCTGTACCTTTTTCCTTATATTATTTTGCTTGTTTCTACCTTTTCTATAAATTTTAATCTTGACTTGTGACCTCCCACTGGTTTGGTTTCAAACCAATACAGTGGGAACAAGAGAGAGCTCAGGAGTGGTGAAGGAACACCAGCCTCTAATGTATGTACAGAAATGCAGGCATCCTAGGAAACGAGCAGGAGGAGCTACAGCTGCATGTGCCATCACAGAAGTGTGCAGCAAAGGACAAACATAATCTCTTCAGGGAAGACAAGGAGGGAAAGGGCACAAGGGAGGATGCTGGCCCCTAGGAGCAGGAGCAGCTTGAATATAAGCAGCTATTGTACATGATAGAGAGAAATCTGGGCAAGACCTTGCAGGTCAGGGTCAGCAGAGAGGCCAGTAAAGGTGTCTTTAAAGTGTCAGTTTTTTACAAACCATCCAGTCTGAAAGACAAAGTTGGTGAAATCCTCTTTAAACAGTTCACGAAAATTTCTGCACCACAGTCCCTGGTCCTTTTTGGGGTCTGCCAGATCCTGAGAGGGCTACACAATGGGACCCAAACCATCAAAGTCTTCTGGTGGTTTTTGGGATTACTAATTCATGCAGGATTTTCACACAGTTTATGGAGTGCATCCTCCCACAGTACACTTCTGTGCATGTGGAGAAGAAAGTGACTGGAAGTAGTCAGCAGAGATTGGCGTGGGTAAATCACACCATGGGCCATTCACTTAAGACTTGGACTCGATGATCCTTGTGGGTCCCTTCCAACTCAATATTCTGATTCTGTGATAACTGACCAGCTGCAGAAGAGGAGTGGATGACATTTTCTTTGCATTTTGCATGGCTTTTAGCAATGTCTCCCATAACCATCTTGTATACAGGCTGAGAATTTATGGCCTGGATGGGTGGACAAGCAGACAGGTAAAAAACTGCCTAGATATCAATTTGAGAGTAGAGATCTGTGGGTAGTGCTCAGGAACTTGTGGAGTACCACAGGGATCTTCAGTGGGACCTTTCCTGTGTGGCATATTTTCTAATGACCTAAAGAAGGCAATAGAGCACACCATCCTTGGCATTGCAGATGCCACAAAACTGGATTGGGGCAGGGGAAAAGCAGTCAATATATTCAGGAAAGAGCTGCCATTCAGAGACCCAGGCAGGCTGGAGGACAGGGACAGCAGGGACCATGAGGAACTGGACAAGGACATGTGACAAGTCCGGAATGAAGGATGGAGAGTTACACAGTCTGGAGGCAGACAGATTGAGGAAGGACAGATCTGCAGGAGGCTACTCATGGTGTCAGGCTCCTCACAGTAGTGTTTGGTAGGAGGATGGGAGGCAAGAGAAATAATTTGAAAGAAATGAGGTTCAGACTGAACATAAGGAAAACCTCTTTAAGGACAGACAGGCAGTGGCTCATGTAGTCTGGGAGGACTACAGTCAGTCTGTGGATGTTTACAGAACCTAAATAAACAAAGCCTTGTTCTTTGGACTGGAGACCCCTAGAGGGCCCTTCCAACCTGAATTTTCCTATGATTTTATTATCCTCTGAAGAATGTATCCTACTTGGATGCAAATGCTTTGCAGATACATCATTCAGGTTGCTACATTCTACATTAAATTTTGGGTTGTTTTTGCATGGTTAATGGTTTTAGGTGTTCTTTCCATTAGTCTAAGAGCACTGTGTTGTGTTACAGAGCTGTCAAGAGAAAAACAATAGCAACTATTCTGATGCCTTAGGTTTTAACTTTATATTTTTCAAATTCTGTACTGCTCAGTGTGTAATGCTGAAGTTTCTTGTAGCCTGTTAATTTCTGCTCTCTCGTGCTGGGCAGACACAACAAAGCCTCTCCAGGCCTGCTCTCCAAGGACACCCAGACTGTCCTGGGCCCAAAAAGTATAAACCAAAGAGCTTCTGAGGGGGGGCAAGTTGAGGGGAATTACAGCATTAAACTGAAGCTTTAATTGGAGAATTAACCCTGAGATGCAAATGAACCAAACCTATAAAGGTGTGAAGAATTCGTGACCTGTTGTCCATCTTGGGGTTCATTTGGGCAGCAGCCTCTGGCTCCCCAGGGATACCTTTGAAGGCCTTTCAAATAGATACCCACCTTTATTCCCTTACTCCTGTCTAGTCTCTGTTTCTAGGAGGCCTCTTAAGGCATCAGCTCCACTGCCCCTTCTGTCCAGGATGGCCTGCCTGCCTGCTGCACCACATCACAATCACTTCCATCCACTCCCTGTCCTCCTACCTTCCCAGCATGTGTACCAGCTAGTACTGAACAGAATATTTCCTTCATCTTTGGACAGTACCTCTTAAGAGGAGGCAATGTATCAGTGCTTCTACCTTTCTTTTAAGGAATTTTTTGTCTAGTGTTTTTTAGCAAGCATCATGTTCATGTACCTGCTCACTAGGAAGCCCGTCTGGTTTGATGTATTCCCTTTGAACAGGTTTTTGGCTTGTCAATGACTCATCCTTCATCTGTTAGGTCAGGGTAGAAGAAAAAAAATAACAGCCAGTCACTTTTTTCTCCTAAGACTTTCCAACCTCAAAATGTTTGATTAGAAGGAATTCTAGACAGAAATTAAAGCTTTTGAAAATATTAATAAGCCATGGAATATTTCCCAAGAGAAAACTGCAGTAAAAAGATGGCAAGAAATTCAGCAAGTCTGTAGTATCTTTTCTTAAAAGAAAATTTCTGTTGGGAAAAAAAGTTTCTCTCTTATGAAATAAACACTCAAATACAGCTACTGTCTGTAATAGCAATTGTTTGTTTTAATTTGCTGGTTATCTGCACACGCTAGATATGTCTTCAAGACGTACCAATAACAATAAGAAAGTATTAATCCAGCTGGAGCAAGGGACAGGAGAACATAAAGCCAGTCAATATCTGGTGGCTGAGTTCAGCTCTCAAAACACATTGCTGCAGTGAGGTAGCTGCTAGTGCAAGAGTTCTACAGAACTACTCCCAAATTTTTTCTCAGAAAAAAAAATATTTTAAACAGGATGTCAGAAACAAAAACTTCAAAATGTCTGTAGGAAGCAGCACAGTGCCTGGGGTGAGAGGAGGCACTGGAGGAGCAGAGCAGGATGTCACTCAGCTGCCTGCTGCTGCAGCCTCCTCTGCCAAGCACTTGGGAAGGTGTATGGAGGAAGCCTGCCTGGGCCAGGCTTTGATGGTATTTTATAAGGGAGTGTAAAACTCTTTTTCAAACAGTAGGAAGGAGAGGAGTCCTAAAAAGTTCTAAAACATCCTGCAATTAGACTGGGGAAAGGATTATATGGGATCCTGTCTGTGAGAGAGAGCCCAGTGGTGCTTGTTTCCACTGTTCCCTTCAGCATGTCTCATATCCCTTCGCCCAGCACAGAAATAACATTTGTTATATAAAATGAACAGCTGGAATGCATCTGATTAAGCTCATTTGTGACATAAGAATTCATGGATAAAAGGCTGAGTGGATAACTACTATTGATTTTGGCTCCCTTGGCAATGTTGCAATACAAAACCAAGCTTTTTACAAATGTTTTTCCTTTACTTTCCTTTTTTGCCCCTCTATTTCAAAGTCTTCAAACACTGATACCAACCTGCAGGATATCATGTAGGCTCAGCAAGTGTGCAGCATACAATTTCAAAGCCACACACTATGGCTTGCAGTAGATTCCACGTGAATATATGCTGATGTGTGTCAAGTACCTCCTGAGATTGACAGAAACGTAGGCATCTGTAGAATCACAGCCTTATAATCTCATTTTTCAATACACTGCTTGAACAGTGGCATTCATCTCTCTACAGACCAGAACCATATGGCAGAAATTAAGTATGAAATCATTACAAAGTGATTCTGATACTTTTTTTTTTTTTTTAAATCCTTGCAAAGTTTTTCCAGTGGTGTTCACAATCTGGCAGATCCTCAGTTGTAGAGAAAAGACAGACAGGTAGACAGGCACTCTGTCATGGCTGCACTGTACACCCCCAGCAGGAATGTTTTTCCAGTGATGGAAGGATAGGGGATGAGAGAAGGCATCACTGTGATGTCTTTTTATTTCCACGTTCACCTAGGAAGAGCTTGACCCTACTGATGCCCCCAAAAAGCACTGCCTCATTTCCAGGCAAAGGTATCACTACTCTTTCTGTTCACTTCCAGAAAAGGATTCTGCTGTTCTTTCCCAATCTCTGTTTGCAACAGTGATTGCAGTGATGCTGACCAGTCTTGTAGAAGAGAAATAATAAAACCCACTACATAAGCCTTCTTTAAAAGTGAGTCTGTTTACATGCTCAGAACAGTAAGGATGTCACTTACAGAAAAGTGGTTTAGGTCAGACCCGGAACTCCGGCTCCATAGCAACTGCAAAATTGCTCTTGTTCCGATGCAATTTGGTAGCTTCCATGCAATTCTTTTCTCCTCGGTGCTGGGATTCAATGATTTTGTTCTTAAAATAATGCAGTGGTAACAAAGAAACATTGTGCTGGTTTTGGCTGGGGTAGAGTTAATGTTCTTCAGCTGGTATGAGGCCATGTTTTGGATTTGTGCTGAAAACAGTGTTGATAATTCAGGGGTGTTTTTGTTACTGCTGAGCAGAGCTAACACAGAGCCAAGGCCATTTCTGCTTCTCATACCATCCCACCAGTGAGCAGACTGGGGGTGCAGAAGAAGCTGGGAGAGGACACAGACAGGACAGCTGACCCCAGCTGACCCAAGGGACGCTCCATACCACATGGCATCACACTCTGCATATAAATAACAGGGGAGAAAGAAGGAAGGGAGGACATTTGGAGTGGTAACATCCTCCAATTCACCATTATGCATGATGGAGCCCTGCTCTCCTGAGGATGGCTGAACACCTGCCTGCCAACAGGAAGAGGTGAATTAATTCCTTGTTTTGCTTTGCTTGTGTGCAGCTGTTGCTTTCTCCATTAAATTGTCTTCCTCCCATGAGTTTTCTCACTTTCACTCTTCCAGTTCTTTCCCATCCTGTTTCAGGGGCAGTGATTGAGTAGTTGCATGGGGCTTGGTTGCCAGCTGGGTTTAAACCACCAAGACACACAATTTGTCCTTTTATTTTGAAACAATAGAAAATTCCTGAAATCCTGTGTCACTTTTTCAGGCTACTGATCAAAAAGCTGGCTGCCAAGAAGGGCAGGCAGATTGATAATTTCCTGTCTCCCTCTGAAAAAAAAAGCCGAAGGTCTTTTTATTTTTCACTCATGTGAGTGAAAAATAGAAGTCCACTTCTGAAGTGGACATCCATGCTTGCAGGATTTTGTCTTCTGTGATTACACCACATATTTTCTGAATATGTTTTTCTTCTTCTCCTGAAAGATTGCCTCAGATCTACTGAAAAGTTATTTTAGCCATTAGTCATCTGTTAAAGGATCTGAAGATGCCAGCTGAAGAGCAGAGTCAGCATCCCCAGGCAGTCCTGAAAGCTCTGCAGTATATGTAATGCTCCCCATTTTTCAATGCATGCACACAAAAAAGGTGAAGCTTTAACAACAAGGTTAAACAGATATGTTAAATTGTTCATTATCCTCAACTTGTTTTCTTAAAAAAAAGGTCCTTTTCTCTCGAGTTGATGAACACCTTTTTCCTTTACCCTAAATATCCTTTCATTTGAGAGTGCAATACTGGAAAATGTTACCACATGAATCAAGAAGTGTGAGAAAATTATTCTGTATTCCACCCCAATGCTTCAGCTAGAATATTCACATCCAGGTATGTACTGCAACTTACTGTAGAAATGCTGTAAAGAGAGTGTTTAAAATTTAACTATGCTCCTCAATTGCTTGGATGGCATCAGTAATTTCCAAATAACTCATTTATATGAAAATGCATCAAGCATCTGAAAAAACAATATGATACACAACTGATAGAATTGCTACACCTGCAAAAGTAATAGAATATCTAATCTGATGCTCTTTCTACAGATTTCTTGCTGGTAAATATGCTTTCTCAATTTGAAACTGTTTAGCTTTCTCATTGTTTTAACAAAGTGTTCATATTTTTTAGTTCAAGTATTTCCTTTTGGAAAAAAAATATGGTTGAAATGTGTTTCTGAGGAAGTCAAAATGCCTAAATATTTACTGAGGAAGTGAAGCGCTTATTTAAAGTTTCACTATTCACCCCTGAATATTACATGAGCCTTTGATAATCCCCTACTTTCCTAATCCAAACTCTTTTGAGGCTCACAGGGAGCACCTACTGACTTGAATGAATGAGACTGTATTTTTTCTCATATATATCCTACTAATTTAGAGTCTTTCATTAGGTACCTGCACGACTACTCCTGCACAGTTACTCCTTTTTTCTCCTAAAATGTTTCCCAGTAAATTTTCTTTCTCTCTCTGTCTTCAAACACACACACAGCACTGACCCATCACCTTCAATATGGTGGTTATTATTTTGACTTTATAATTTTATACGAGTCAAGCACCCTTGCTGCCAATATGCAGCATGGATATAAACTAATTATTGTACTGCTTTTTTCAATAACACTTAAATAATTTTAATATTGGCTTTGTATAATCATTTCTTCAGGAAGAAGACACTTAAATATTCAAAGGCTCTTGCATCTTGGTCTCTTTCATCTTCAGTGATCCCATATTTCAAGGATGAGGATATGCATTGGCTTACGTTAGAGTTAAAAACAACAAATGAGAGATTGTACATAATAAGGGATAAAAACATCAGTTCCCCACCCGCAAAAAGAAGTCATCTATGTGAAGTGCCCTTAGTTATTCTCAGTTATTCTCAATTGCTTGGAAATAAGGTGAATTAAATAACCCCAAAGCTGAATTCTCAGCTTAAGATGAAGTGAGGCCACATGCTGCCATGGCACGATGGAATCACAGTCGAGCTGGGTTTTGTTAACTCCTGTCATACACCATCTGACAGGACCTGGATGTGACACTTCAAGCTGAGGTCTGACCAGGGGGTGTTTGGTGTAAGGTTGGAGTTGTCAATCTTAGAGGTCTTTTCCAACCTAAATGATTCTGTGGTGATTCTGAGAGTCTGTGACTATGTGAATGCCAAATTTCTTGTCTACAGTAACCTGTTGCAACCTTCTAGCACAATGTGAAGGTTGTGCTGTTCACAATGTCAACAGCTTTGCTTCCCTAGGGTTTTCAAACTGCCATGTTAATTTTTTAGGCAAATTTGTAAAAGAGACTATGGACGATCTAAAGACAGAAACATGATAATTCCTTACCTGAGATATCTTTCCCAAATAAAAGCTTTATTAAAATGAAAAGCATATAACGATGTCTAGAATATGCAACAATAACTGACCCAATCCTTTTGCTGTTAAAATCTCAGGAGAGACATCTGTATTCAAGATGCTGTAAAAGAAAGTGCAGTGTTTCTCACTGTCTCTTAGTAGAAAAAGTTATAGAATTTGGAACTGTTCTTCAAAAGCACCAGCTTGCATTCGAAGCATAGTATATGGAAAAAATTATTCTGAAAAAATGTCTTGCTTTTCCCTCTTGAGAGGGAGGTTGCTAGAGTAGCTGTCTAGAAAGAAGAGAGAAGACAAAAGCTTTTACTACTGTACTAACTGAATCTGGGCTTCCCTCATTTTTTTCTGCGTAGCAGAAACTACTAAACTTAGAATATTTTCTTGTGAACACCTTCCTATATTGGAAATAAACCTGTTCATCCAAAGTGCTTTCACTGAACTGTTTAACATTTTGCTTGAATATGGAACCAAACAGAAAAAGAATCACATCTCATTCTTACAACTCTCTGCATGTGGATATGCTCATCCAGAGGTAATTGCTGCCAGCTTGACAAATCACTAGGTGTTAAGATTTCCCAATAGTCTTTTAAATCACTATAGATAAAATTAACAAGAACGTCATCCTACAGTTCTGAGCGCTTAAAAAACACAGTGCTGGTGACAAAATTCTACACCCAGGAAGGTGGTATGATTGATGGACCTTCTGTTACCTTTCTCCCCTTCCAGACCACAGGGGCAGCCCTTTCTGGACATGGAGAGCAAATGCTTTAAAATAGCACCCTTAACAACCCTGCAATGACTTCAGGAGGACTTTTGCTGTTTCTGCCATTTTGGGGCCATCTATCTGGCTCTTGTTGCAGTCTTTATACCTCCCATGCTTGATATCCCATCTGGATGTGAATATAGTACTCATGCATCTGGTCCTGAATTCCCCAGAGCGCAAACTCTCAAGGATGGGAAAGATCTAAGTTTGCAGTGAGAGTGTTTGCATACACTTCTGCAATAGTTTGCAGTCAAGAAGTTTGTGTGGATGCACCTTAGATTTATAGGAATTAAATATTTTTGCCTCTTAATTGGCTCAAAAACAAAGCTTACCAAAACACTCTTTAAAAGTAAAGCCAAGAGTATTTATATATGAAGGGTTGGAATCTTAAGGGCAGTTTTGATGAGATGACAATTGAAAAAAAGGACGAGGAGAAGTTATTTTCCTACAAATACCAAGGGATCCTGGAGCTCATATGGAAGAAGGAATACCTGAGCATGTTCCCTCCATTATTAACTTTGAAAAGTGGCTTCCACAGCTTCAGCATTGTAACTTTCAGAATAAGATATACAGAGAAACATAGGAGCAGTTAGGTAATAATTACTTATTGAAGTATAGTTTTACAAAAAAGGAAATTAATTACTGGTGTATTTAGTTTTAGATTATTATAAAATATTTATTTATATGCATTATTTTTCAAATATCAAACCTTTTCATTCACTCAGAAGTGGCTCAGAAATGATGTACATATAATTGTATATCAATTCAGAAGTAGGAATAATGTCCTTAACACTCTAGGTGTAGAGTGATCTAACTGTGCACCCCTGAGAGGCTCTTGCGTTTGCAAGGCACCTGAGTCATCTGGAGCGTATAAATTGTATCAAAATTTTATTTCCTTCCTCCAGGATACCACCTCCTCCTCTGTGAATCCTTCATTTGCTGTAGGTCTAGTCACCTCTGTCTCCCTTGTTCTGATGTATCATTTTTGTTACCATTGTCACTGATTGCTTTATTGTTAGTGAGTTCCTTCTTTAAGGCACTTACTCAAGAAAAGTTCATATTGGCCCATGCATAGAATACTTCTTGGAGAGCAAGGAGAGAAGGGACAATACAGTGGAAGAGGAGGTTCTGTACGTGTCCGGATGCAAATTCCCAAGCCAGGAGCTGCTGGGGGTTCTGGCGCTTGCATTGGAGTGCCAGGGTTCTCTGGGATATTTTTCCAAGGGGTATAAGCAAATTAGCACTGAAGGGACACTTGCTAAATATATTGTACTGGCTGTATTGACTGTACAGAAACACAGTCATCATCTCACCCTCCTCTCAGACTTTCTGGAAGTGTGTCCTAAAAGCAGTGTTCTCAGACACCACCAGCTCCATTTCCCTCAAGCTCACAGCCTACGCTTATCAAGTTTAGAGTAGATTGATGGATAGCTCCCTGTCCCACCACGGTGTTCTGAATATAACTGTGTTAGTACAGTGTTGAAACTCTTATCAACAAAATCCTACATCACTTTGCTTTAAATATTTAGATGGAATGCTTTCCCAGGCATTGCAGTCCCTCTTTAGCTTTCAACAAGTCTTCATGCCAAGCAAGAAAATAAACATCAAAAAGACAAAACAAAAAGAAAGATCCCACCAAAACAAAATAAAAACATTTTCTACTGGCTTCCAAGTATTTCTGATTGTATCTTTCTTGCTAGTGAGTAGTAAAGCTGCCAGGGCAAACATTAGAGACTATAACAAATCAATACTATAATATTGTCTAGGTTTGTTAATGAGACATTTATACATCTCTAATGGACCTCTTTTCCAGGCAGCCATTACATATGTAATAACAGAAAATACATTTCAGGACAGGTTATTAGTTTGGTCCTCTTTGTAAATAGCTCAACCTATCAGGAGGAGCATTGTCTGTGAAACTGTTATTTCTTCCTGTTGATATCTTGAGGGAAAAAACAGTACATGGTTACAGAAATCCCTTTTAGGAGACAACAAAATCAGTTCAAAGCATTAGGTCACATTCGTATGTTTTGTCTGACTTATCTAAGACAAGGTGGAGGGAAATGTCAGTACAGGGCAAGACCTTTGGGAAGCTGATATTTTCCGTATTGACTCCAGCATTCAGGGCTCTTTGGGTATAAACTACAGCTTTCTTTTTTTATGAGTAGCTGGGAATAACAGTTGTCTATGGATCCAAAGGCTTCAATATTTTCCTGGCTTTGAAGAGCAGGTTACTCACTGACTGAACTGTGAAGAGTTTTTGCACAGCAGAAAAGCTAATATTTTACCTCTCTCAACCTCAGATAATATGTATTGCCTAAAGTGGTTATCTAACGTACAAACAAGAGCTGACTCTTAAACAGTATTCTTAAAAGTTATTAAGACTTTTTTCTGTGCTATAAGTGCACTTCAGACTTCTAAAGCACTTTTTTGTGTGTGTGTGTTAAACTGTTTTAAGAAGAAACTCTATTATTCTTTTCTTTGTAGTTGCTTCAGAATTTATTTTACACAGAATGTATTCTTAACTTCCCGCAGTTCTTGAAAATCCTGTGCTTTACAAGTGGGTAGCAGAAAAGAATTGCATGCAAGGTGGACTTAGCACTTCCCAGCTTGTCTTTCTAAGCTCTTCCTTCTGTTGAATTTCCTGTTAAATGGTTTGTGAAAGATTAACAGCTGATAGAGTTTAAACTGTTTCTATAACTTGTCTGTCATCACCAGCAACTGATGACAGCTTCTCAATGTTAAATGGTTGCTAAGGTTTCTTTCCAGGGCACTATTCCCAATGCCATAGTTCTTTTAAAGAGTTACTTCTATGTCTCTATTTTCTAAAGAAAAGTGTCCTACCACGTGTGATGGTTTCTCTTTCTTCAGATTGTGAAGGCTTATTAATTTGACATCTTCTTCTATTACACCTTCTTTAAAAACCCAAACCAACACAAACAACTGTCCTCTCCCAAACCTAACACCAAGAAACTTAATGTCACTTATCCTAACTACAGGTAAGCCAATGGAAGTCAGCATCAAAAAGAGGTAAGTTTTAAATTCTGTGAGAATACTACAGTCCTAAGCTCTGCAAAACAGAGTACATGATGATCTGTATTCACTTTATTGTTTTAATTTTTGTCTTATTTTTGAAGATCCACTCTTTTTGAAGATCCACTGGTTTTGAAATACCAGTTTGATGATCCACCCTCAATACTTAGTATTCCTGTAGACAGTGGTCTCTTAGAGTCCCTTGAGTATGGGTGTATGTGGCAATCTTAACTTTCCTCCAAAACAAACCCTCATTAAAAAACCAAAACAAAACAAATCCCAATCTCCCAAACAAACTGAAAAAAAAACCCCAAACTGGTAAGAGGATCTGGAATGCACTGGGTTAGGGCTATAATGAATTCATAAAAGTAGCTTGAACTTTCATAACCTTTTGATATTTGCGCAGGAGGGTTAACTAGAAACCACACATTTAGAAAAATTGTAAATAAAGATTACCCAAGGGGATATATTTGTGAGTTTCTGGGTTTAGAGCTTCAAGGAATAATTTAAAACCAAAATAAAAGCCAAACCAACAAAAACTCCAAATGGCCATGAAAGCAATTCTGAAGGTTGAAAGCCTTGCCTTGTGGGTAGGGGATGAAGGCAGAGAATATTAACTACCTGTACTCTCATTGTCAGAGGAAAGATTGTTTGGCTTAGTGAATAATTTCCAAAGTTCCTATTTTCTACAGATCTGAAGCATGCACCACCTTCGTAGTTTAAGCACAGAGGTCCAGATAACAGCTTCCTTATGCAGTGCTTGAATATCAGGAATTAGAATTCCCCTACAAACATGACGTGTCCATGAGGCTTGTGTTATACTGAAGTTCTTTCCTATATTTTCAGGTAAGTTTTGGAGAAATTTTTCACAAAATTGTCAAAAAAATTTTCCCTATGGATTATGTTGGCATTCTTCCTTCCCCCAGCCAGAAATAAACCTTGCATTTCTCACAAGAAAGTATTTGTAGGTTCACGGTAAATGATCCATGGATTTGAACTCCAACAAAATTCTGCCATACAGGGACCAGCATATGTATGTGAGATAGACGTGAGACATTCAGAAAGCAGTAGAGCAGAATATTCTGCCCTATGCTAATATTTTTATTACTCCAATTGGCTAATTTTATTTTGCCAAACACATTTGCAGGGTCGGTTATTGTTGGATATTCTAGACATCGTTACATGCTTTTCATACAGGCAGCAAAGGAAGATAGGGGAATGCTTATGCCAGGCTATATAGAAGTGGTGAAAGGCCTTTAAAGATTTTGAAGAAGAGAGCCTTTGTTTTCAGGCCAACATAGAGCATCCTTGACCTACTGAAACCCCATGGACCAGTATGGCCCATGCTGGTTGTAATGAAAAGACTGCTAAACCGTGGTAGAAGTTTTTCACTGCTGCAGATTTCAGGCAGGGGGGCTGCAGAAGTTCATGGGGAACCATCTCCTGTGGGAAGGAAACCATGGCACAGAAGAAGACACCCTTTTCCTTAAGCATAAGAAAGAGACTCTTAAGAAATGCAACACTGACCAAAGCCCATGTTTTGTTTTCCCTTGTGCAGTTTTGTGGGAAGGAAGGGGTGCTGGAGGAGAGGGGAGTTTGCTTTAATATCTTATTATTTCTTTTTATTTTTGATTCTGTTAGTAATAAATCTCCTTTATACTGTAATTGTTCAAGTGTGTGCCTGTTTTGCCTTGTAGTTTACCAGTTTTCCTCAATAATCCCTATTTTCCCTTATGAAAAAGAACAGATTTCATAGGGATTAGTGCCTAGCCAACTTCAAACCACAACAGGTGCAAAAGAAGAAAATAAAACCATAAAATCATGTGGCTGCACAGATGCAATTTCCAGAAGAAAGCTGGATAAAACTTCAGCTAAATTCCAGTATTTCACTCTACACAATATCTGTCTTATTTTATATATTTTCCTTTAGCTCACTAAAAGCAAACAAATTGATGCCTTACAATGTAGGCTGGAAGAAAACACTTGTATTTAATTGAGGAAGAATTCTAAAGGTAGCTCTCATTGCACAATCCTCTCCACTCTCCTCTGACACAGATTTCTGGTCTGTGGAAGGATAAACATAATCTCCACCATCAAAGCCTTTCTCTAAACTCCACTTTTTAACTGAACTATAAAGTGCTGGGGTGTTGCATGGTGACTTGTAGCTACCAAACACAAATCTCATTTAGTTACCAAAGATAAATACATATATTCTTGAAAGTATGTCTTTTATGTCTTTTGAATGTACTTGGCTTTTTAATGCTCAGGAAAAGTAGTTAAAAAAATACAGAAACAATAAATAATTGTGTTTGTAATTTTAAGCTTCATTCTTTTCCCTCATTCTCCTTTAAACTTTTGGAAAGGCTGTACTATATCTTCTTTGAAACCCAGGAATGAGACCTTCAGCTTCAAAAATAAACAACTAAAAAGCGGAAACAAAACTGAACTAGAAAGCTTCAATATTAGTAATTTAATACAAAACAAGCGGAACAAAAATAATTGGACATAACTGTTAAATTAATGATAATGGTCCACCAGAGCAGGTGGATGCCTGAAGAAGGCTGTGACCCCATGGAAAGCCCGTACTGCAGCAGGCTGCTGGCAGGACCTGTGGTCTCATGGGGGACCCACACTAGAGCACTCTGCTCCTGAAAGGCTGTGCCCAGGGGGAAGAGTTCATGAAGATCTGTGTCTCTTGGGAAGGACTCACCTTGGAGCAGTTGGTGCAGGACTGTCTCCTGTGGGAGGAAAAGAGTGGGGCAGAAGAACAGTGTCTGGAGTCCTCTCCCTGAGCAGGAAGGCATACAAGAGACAACGTGTGATGAACTGACTGCAGACCCTCTTCCCTGTACTCCTGTACCAATGAGGAGGGGAAAACTGGTTAAGAAATGGAGCAGACTGTGCCACGTGGCTCTCAATCACTTGTGCTGATTTCAAAGCAGACCTCCAGGTCACAGGTATGTGCTACAAGTTACTACTCTGTCAGTTCTTTGCAGCGTTTCTTCAAACTTAACAAGAAATAAAGAGCACAGGTAGGCTTCTCAAAAAGCTGATCTGACCTCTCTTCTCTCACTCAGCTGGCCCTTTTCTGCCTCTCATTCAGATTAGGTGCTTTCATGCATGGCTGATTTTTAAACCTGATTTTAAAACCCCATTCACGATAGAGACCCACAGGCATCATCCTCCTTCAGTCAGACAGAGAAAAGGCTTTTGTCTCTCTGTGCAGCTTTACAGGCATCCCATATGATGACAGTCCTGCACACTAGGAACATACCACCCATGATGCTGAAATTCCCTCTGGATACACATACTCCCTCTGATACACCAGGTACTGCCTACAGTGTGCATGCCCACCAAAACCACCCTGAGCGTAGATGGTGAATCAGGGTTGATATGTGGGTATGGTGCTCATGCAGCCAAGGAAGGATTACTGTGTGGGAACTTGCACTTAATAACACTGAGCAGATTTGAAATTACAGATGTGTTTTGAAATGTGTTTCTGTAAACTTTTTTATTTTGTTTTACAGGAAAAGTTTTCTGCAGCAGACTTGGGTGGAAATGGCTCACTCAAAAGTACCTATCATGAAGAAAACTGCAAAGTAATCACAAGGAAAGTAATTCCAGTCTTCTTTTTTGTAAAAGGCAGCAGAAGAAATAAAAATGGGTTTTAGGACCAGGTTTAGTTTTCTGTTAAAAATCATTGAATATGACCATGAGAAGGCAGAGGGTGACTTGTAGGGATGTCTTGAGAAAACAGGTCTCCTTGCAAATGCAAGAATTAAAACATTTTCTGTACTAATCAAAGGATCAAATTTTTAAGGTTTTTTGTAACATGAATGTCTGAGAAACTGTACAACAGGATTTTGGTTTCAGTTGTGTTTGCCTTTTTGTGACAGATGGTGCAATTGCAGGTGGAAGTATTGAAGTATAGGGGTTTACTTTCTGTTTTCCTGGGAAAAGACCAAAATACATCAATGCTTTGCTGGGAAAGACAAAAGTATGTCAATGCTGTACTGAAACCACATGTGAAACTCGTTGTGGTGTCACATTTAGCCCATCCATTACACTGGCAAAGACTGCATCACCAGATGATTGGTCCTGGTCTGCAGACAGGGATGAAGGGCAAAATGGAGCCCAACATGTTCATGTTAGCAAGGTGGAGAGGGTGAAGATTTCTTGCATGCTCCATTTTAGCATCTTAGCTTTCAAGTAAAATTTATGGTAAGAGACATTTAAGACATCTCAGTGAAATGCCTCACATTTTTATCAGATAGATCATTCAGCATTTTAAACAGGAGCAAAAAGCAATCTGAATAAGGACTTTGGCCTTGCTCCTAAAAATATTATTTAATACTGAAGGGTTTGGACTCAGTTGCAGTATATAATAGAGTATCAGTGGAAATTGCCACCCAAGATTAGAGCAGGTTCTGAGTGAGTGTCTTTGTTTTTAAATTTAATCTATTAATCATCATAACAAAAGGCATGAAAGGTGAGTTTGCAGTATAGAAATGTACTCTATGAGAAGAGGAATATAAGAGCATATCAGTAGGTCAAATAAGATGTCTACCAGTATCCCTTGCATAAGTAAAAGACAGATTGCCCAAAGACACTCTGTGCTCAGAACAAGTTCAAAAGAAATCAGAATGCTTGCAAAAAAATAGATAAGATAGATAAGGATCATATAGTTTCTTAAATATTGGGGGTTTTTTCCTCCCTGAAGAGCGAGAGAGAATTAAAGTTGTAATTTCCCTAAGTAGAGAAAACCTGATTTTTACTCTGTTTTGCCACTGTTTGTCACTGTTGAGTGGAACCAACAGACAAGGCTCCACCTGAAGAAAAAAACCCTGCTCTTGACTTTAAGCAAACACAAGGCTATTTTGTAAAGAAGAACAACACTTCTCTTTTACAGCTCACTATTTAAGAAGCCTTGAATCTAGCAGTTATTGACAAATAGCTTTTCCAGACCTCTGGAGTGTTTTAATAAGATGTCTGCTTTTGTGAAACGTGATGAGTTTTCTCAAGGTCTGCTTTGCAACAGTCCCCTGCTTTTGTTAACTCACAAATAGTCAGTAACTGAGAAGAAATCGGTTACTCCCCCCCAGTCTCATTAGTCCAATTTTGGTAATACATCCCAAGATGCAATTAGTCTTTTTTTGCTGCAAATGCACCCTGCTTATTCATGGTCAACTTGACAGCAATGTCATCCAGATCCTTTTCTGCCAAGACCTTAGATATCTGAGGGCAGATCAGATTAGGAAAAAACTGAGGCAAAAAACACACTGAGTAACCCAGTCTTCTCTATGACTTATGTCCTTGGGCCCTGTACCCCACTGAGCATGGGCTCACTTTTCTTTGGTCTTCCTTTGCTGACAATTCACTTGCAGGAACATTTCTTTATTGTCCGTCACATTCCTACTAGCTTCAATTCCAGATGAACTTTAGATTTCCTAACTCCATGCCTGTACATTCAAGCACTGTCATTAAATTCCTCTCTGCTTCCACCTTCTGTACACTTCATTTTCCATCTGAGCTCTGAAGTTGTTCCCATTTGATCTGTCCTGTCTTCTTCTGCACTTACCTGACTCTCTGAAGATCAATCAGCTCTCTTAGGCTCCTTTGTCCTTCATGCACCAGAGTGCAATGTAGAAGTTTCTGTTCAATTTTGACCACAATAAAAAGAGAGCTGAAATTTTTTCTTTTCATTATAATTGTAGGAATAAAATGACACATACACAGTGTTTTTTGTGTTGATATTTGTCAGTGCCTCCTGACAGTTATAGGGATTGCTGGAATTCTTGGGTTTGTTAGTAGTGCCATTTTCAAAAATATTGGTGGTCCTAAGACCACCTTGACCTTGAATAGTCAAGTCAGAGACAGTCCTTCCAGTGACTCTAGGAGTTCTGGGTCAATTATCCTTGGGCAAAGAGTAATGAGTGGGGTTTTTGCAGTTTAAAGTTTAGAAAGTTAGGGATTGAGGATGATGTGGGATTTGCTCCATGTTTTGAAGGAAACTAAGACCTTTAGATTATTCTGCTAAAGTACTTTTTTTTCATGTAGCGATGCATATTCTGCTTGGGAACTGCCCACTAATGAAGACCATGCAAGGAGGATTTTCTTTGCTGTAATGAGGTAATCAGTGCCGAGTTTCCATTTGATACTCAATCCCAGTTGCAATCTTCTGATTAAAAGGGGTGGTGCCAGACAACACCTACCCTATTCTTTTCTGGTTTGTTCAATGTACTAGTATTCTGTTGCCATTGTCTTGGCAGTTCTTGGAGAAGGAGTGGGAAAGGAAGAATGGTAGGAAGAATGGTAAGAAGATTACAAAATTCATAAGTAAGGTTGCACCATGCACTGTGGAGGATAGATATGTGTAAAAAAGTTAGTCATGTCTGATTTTGTTTGAAGAGATTTCATCCACAACTGTAAAATATTTTCAAACCAGTCCTATTTGTTTTTGATGTATAAATATCTGAGAAGTGAAATTTTTATAAACTTGGACATTGTATCATCAGTATACTTTGATGTATATGCACATGCCTCCATCATGACATCTGACCCTGTGAACTCACATTTGAACATGATTAAATAAATACTATGTCACCTTCTGGGCTATTAGAATCAAGATAATAAATTAATAGCTGATTTCTGTTTTTATTAAGGGGACAACAGTGGCGCAGAGGGGTTGCAGAGGATAAAAAAAATAAGAGAAAAACACTGCTGATGAGATAAAACAGCAAGATTAAGACTGTGATCTATATGCATAAAAATACATTTGCAGTACAAAAGGAGAAGAAAGAACAGAGAGAAGCATTGTACTTCAGTGAGGGAAAAAAGCTTTGGAACTAAGAGGGAAGCTTAAAAAACTGACTTCACATAATTGTTTTAAAATGGCTCTTTGAAGCCATCTCTGAGAAACAGGACTCTACAGTGCAGAGAGAAGAATCTGGAAAAACCACTTGAGGGAGGAAGCAGAAAGCAGAACTCCACCATAAGAGAGGTTTACATCATATGACATTATTGTTTCTTGTCTTGTATCAGAAAAGATAAATAATGCTAAAGATATTTCCTCAGATCCTTAAGACATCAGGGATTTGGCTACAACAAAATTTCCTTTAAATTCCTTCTTCATTTAAGAGAAGAAAATGTAGTCCTAATTTGGTCCATCTAAAGTGGAACAGAAGAGCCCACAAAGAAGGCACAGAAACAAAAGGCTTAAGAGTATTTTTCCACAGTGAGGCTCAGAGAATATGACAAGTGGTGTGTGTCCTGCTTTTGAGATTATGCAGCAAAGAGTTGCATTGGCAAACATCTGCTGGTGAATTCACTGCATGGTGATCAGGTCAGACGTGGGAGGGATGTTCACCTCCAGCCAGAAGTTTTTCATAACATAGCAGTGATTGCAGAGAGGATGAGTCAAATTTGCCCTGTTGGTGTGAGTAACCAATTTCAAAAGAACTCCTTGCCTAATATTCTAGCTACCCTAATATCTGCATACCCTGCAGATATTCAACATTGTGTCCTAAAAATTTTAGCCATACATTTTGGGCAGCCATTACCAGATCTGGATAGATGACTGAAAGCCGAGTTACGTCGCTGAAACAGTATTTTCTGGATCAGACAGCTTTAATTAAAGTAGAATATATCTGTGAATCAAATCTCTA
This sequence comes from Rhipidura dahli, assembly GCA_013399225.1. Taxonomy (NCBI): domain Eukaryota; kingdom Metazoa; phylum Chordata; class Aves; order Passeriformes; family Rhipiduridae; genus Rhipidura; species Rhipidura dahli. The sequence goes on along the minus strand of VXAC01008719.1, from coordinate 14,604 downwards.
TGACCATCTACTCTACAGGCTCACTTATACACTATATTATTAATTACAAATGTATATATTTATTGAATGTAAAACATTATTTCATCAGTCATGTTTGGGTGTTTTTATTTTTTTAATTTAAGGCATCCATGCAAGCATCAAAATCAGATGGGTTTTTTTTCCACCCCAGCTCAGTGAATTTAATGTACAGCACAGCATGTTGGTAGATGTTGGTGGAAGTTTCAGAAATCATTTTGCTCACAAAGGAGAGTCCTTGAAGGAAGTAGATACCGTCTCATTTCTTCCATTCCTCCAAACTTCTCTCTTTTGTACACTAAATGTCAAGATTTGTGGTAGTAAAAGGGATTCCACTGTAAGCCCTATGATGATTTCTTTGGTTAGTAGACAAACCCAACAAAAGCGTCACATGCTGGAATGGGAGGTAGTTCTGTGTATTTTCACTCCTGCCTTATAATGAATCTCTACAATAAAAATCAGGATTTTTGCCATATGAACTCTGAATATTAAGTACAAAACTGCCCTCATGTGTTTGCTGTTGAGGACATAATTGCCTAATCAGTTCTTCCACTTCCATGTGTGTTTCAGGTATAACAGAGCAAATTTATACTTATGGGAAAGGACAAACAAAAGAGGAATATTTATATGCCTGAACACTTATAACAAAGGTACATTATAGTAACTTTGTGTAAGTATGCCAAATGAAAACCAGCATAAAGAGAAATGACTGAATATAATAAAATCTATAGGCTTCTTTTCACCTTTAAAACTTGCACTTAGTACAACTTGAATATTTAGATATAGTGTAAACACATAGTTGATTTTGTTTTGCACAGTCCTTTCAAATATGTTTCCAGGAGCTTCAGTAAAGGAAGTGAGATAAATTGAAAGATGTTCATTTTTGTAACAAATTAGAGATAACATACCAGTACATTGGTTTTTTTTAATATTTTAACTTATGCAAAGATATTTCACACAATAAGTTTTCAGTTACTCTAAAAATGGTCTTATTTTTAGTATGCAAGCCACCCCACTGAAACCCACGGATGTTAAATAGTCATCAAAGTGCCTACAGGGATAAGAATTTAAATCTCATCTGGGAGCTAGAGCAACCTCATCAGAAAATAGTATTAGTTTCAAAGCAAAATGTGGAAAGGATGCTCAGAACCTTATCATTTTGATACATACCATATCAAGGAGGCTTCTTTCTAATCACAAAAAGCTGTTACCCTGAGGATAGTGCTGTCCCTCTGCACCAGAACTTAATAACCCTTGGTAAAATTTTTCTAATCCTTGTCTTTCTCTTGGACTAAATTCAGGAAATGCACAAACCAGCATGAAGAGAAGCACCACAATATATCAGTAAATACACACCAGAAAAGGCAGATTATGCCTGTGCATAGTCCTGAGTGGTGATTGCCTTACCTCCAAGTCACAGAGACAGGCGTGGCAGCCTGAGCTGAGCATGAGCAGAACTGCATAGGACAGAGTTAGAGTGCCAACACTGTTATCACTCCTGAGAGCTCATTGTTAGGTGAGCAGTGGGAATTCGATACATGACTGTGTCCATCCACCTCTGCATCTGTGAAGAAGTTTTGTGTGCAAAACCAAGTTCAATAAATGTGTTGCAGGATTGTCCTGCACCTGTGTTTCTGCACAATAGCTTTCCAGAGGGACTTTACTGTCTACCCCCATGGTCATGTGAAAGGAGTAGGTAGGAGAAAACATGCAGTGTTTCTTAAAGTAATGTCAGCTTTTTTTCCATACACAAACTGCTGCAGTGCCACATTTCCAAGACCAAGGGAAAAAATACAGTACTGAATTTTGAAACAGGTACCCATGTGGGCTGCAGGTTCACTTAAGCCATGTAGGATTTCATTTGTCTCTGTGAAATTATATCGTTTTCTCCAAAAATCTCTGCTAATTTCTGCAGCCCAAATCTTTGGAAAGGCAAAGCATTATATACTATTGAAAAACATATCTTTGTCATGCCAGTCCCCACTACATTTTGGAATGAATGCTCTCCAGCCATTCTGCCAGTGCCATATTTTGTCTAAAGTACACTATAAAACAAAATTTCTCCTCTCACAAAAACCCTTGTCATCATTCTAACCCTCATCATATAGGTATGAAAGGTGTTAAAATTCGTGAAGCAGAGGATCATCAGGCCAACTGAATTTTAGTTAAAGGGGGCTATTATCCTGTCAACAAATCTGACATTGTTATAACACATTATGTACATGATAACATCCAGCTATTGTGAAAACAGCAGATATATATGAGTAGAAAAAGAGTTTACTTGCCCCACAAAGCCTATAAGAATTTCTAAAAAATTTCTGTTTCCTACAGCACAGAACTTTGACTTTTAGTTGGTGAGAAAAGTTATGATTTATTTATTAAAAGCAGAAAGATGAAATTACCTTTTTTTCCCCCACCAGTTAAATCAAAATAAAAGCCTGTAATATGCCATACTTGTTTTGGGGTTCTTTTTGTAAGAAGTAGCTGTTTATTTTTATAGACAACAATTTTCTTAGTGGCAGAAAAAATGCAGAATAAGGGGTAAACATACTTGGATTGATACTATTGCAACTAATTTCTGGGGAACAGAATATTTTCCCAATAAATACTCTGCTACACTAATCTTTATTTAGGGCACCAGCCCCAAATAATGTTGCTACCAATCCTTTGGGATCAGTTTTCAACATACCATCCAGCTTGTCTCTGCTTCTAACAATTTCCTCTGTCGAGACTTAGTATTTTCACCAGTCCAGGGAACTGCATTTCTGATAAAGACTGGTGACTGGTGAGGGCAGGGTGGTTCATCATGGCAGCTGGCACTAAAATAAGTTTTTAAGATAGAGATGGGCTTACTGTATACAGAGACATAAATTCTTTACTATTGGTGATGATGTATTCCAGACTCCTGTGAAATAAATCAGACAGGAGGGGAGTTTTCTTCTAAAAATGGATGAAAAAGATTATTTTGAGGAACATGTTTTGTACCTAAAAGCTTCCTCAGTCTGAGAGCTCAGATTTTCTAGCCCTAAACTAGACTTTGTAACTCAATTGCCCCTAAATTCTTTCAGTCAAAGCAAGCAGCAAAACAGTTTTAGACTAGGCTGGAAGGAGAGGTTATTATTTTTGTTGCTTTCTCAAGAGCAACGTGACCCATTGTCCTCCCCCTCCAGCACTGAGCTGCTGAAGAGTTGACAGATTTCCTGCTGGTTGTCATGTGTAATCATTGTGGTCAATTAGGCCCAGAGCTACTGAGGGAGAGGGCATAGCCAGAGTGTCATAGCAAGGAAAAAATCACTATTTTATTCTTATGAGAAGAACAACGCTTGGCAGAGAAAAACAGAAAGTCTTTTGTGCATCTAAAAATTACCACTGTTTTAAGCCCTGTAATTACCACTGTTTTAACACATGCAAGGTTCTAATTTTTTCTTCATGGCCTCTTTTTACTCATGTTTTCATTATTCAAAGGAATAAATTCCAGTTACAGCAATACTTATCATCTTCCAGAAAGCTATAGCAGGATGAGGGAGGGAGAGGAACATGTTTTTGTCTAATTGACTACTAGAATGTCCATCTTGGTTATTATCAGCTGCTTAAATGATTTTCCCTTAGGTGCTCTAAAGGCACAAAATCATATCTTTTAATGTTCCCGTCTGTCAGATAGTGTTTTTAGAAAGTGCCAGTGAAATCCTTCCTACCTCCCATCCTTAACAGTTCAACTTCCATGTTGATGTCATATACAGCTCCCATAAATTAGTGATAAATAAATGACAAAAATGGTAAAAGGTGACTCAAATCCCAGGAGCACTCATTTATAGGGCTTCCATGTCATATCACACTAGGAAATGTTCTGTCTTCTACACATGACTGCGTGAAGTTTACAGCTGAAAAATATACATCCGCTGAAATACAATCTTCTTACAAATTTAGAAACAAATAATGAATTGCAATTGTCTCCTTTCTACTGATTTATTTTAACTTACTGTTGACCCTTTGCACTCAGGTTTGTAATAATACAAGGTTTATTTATAGTGATATTACCAGAGATACTATACTTGAACCTGGTAGGAAACAACAGGACCAGAAGGATTTTTCAGAGTCTGAAATAGAAACATTTCTAGAATGCTTTTTTTTTTTTTTTTTTTTTTTGTAATTAAGTTTGAGTTTACAATTCCAATTAATTGCATTATATTCCTGCAAATACTCATGACTCCATTAAGGGTCCAGGCGCTGTGAATGATGCTTAAAATTGAACAATTTTCAGTGCTTCTGTGAATGAAAGCAGTGACTTTAAAGGTGGAACTAAAGAGATCTGATTCACACTAATAAGGCAGCCTTCTGATGTACTGGAAAAATGAAATTTTTTTAAAAAAACATTAGTCTCATTAAAGGCTTCTTTGTTAAAGACCTTCTTGACTGCAAACCAGGGCAGAAGGAACAGAAGTGAACTCTAAACAGTTGCAACACAAATTATTTGTGTTCAAAATTCTCTTTCTGCATTCAGAAAACCTGTCTTCTATGTCACATGTTTTTAGGTTTTATAAAATATTTCTTTTTCTTGACAAGACCCTGGTCTGGACCATGGCTCCAAAGTGTGCCTATCCAGACCTAGTTCTTGGAGCCCACCTGTTTCAGATCTCAGCTGCCTGTATCCCTGTCTGTCTACACACCATGAGATAATGTGTGATTTCACCGACAGATTCTGTGATTCTTGCCCACTTACAACACAGTTGCTGGAGACTTTTGGAAATATCACTTGGCCATACCATTAACATGCTAGTTACCATGTAAAAGTTCTAGTAAAAGTTCTTAAAGACATCAGGATTTAGCCCATAATAAAATGACCTCAGAAATGATGTGCTTGAGTGCATTTGCAACTGCATTGCAGCTCATTATGCCCAAACTCCTTTATAAATATTAATTAAAGCTAAAAATCTGCTGATAATGAAGCATATCCTGAGTTCTGTAGAGTTGCTATTGTGCCAAACTCTTATAATTTTAATGCAATTTTAGCATAGTCTAAATTACATTATATAAATAATGTAATGTAAATTGATCTATAGAGTACACATGTGCCTATAAAAAATTAGATAAACTGTAAAGCATATAACATTATATTAATTCAATAAAATTCACCTTTTTTCTTGCCTTCTTAGCAACACACCCAGTGAGTGAATCAGCTTGGTTTGGGGAGAAAGGTGAGCCCTAGAAGTGCAAAGTGAGGAGGAGGAAGGCTGCACTGTCACCTTGCAAGGCCAGCTGGCAGCTGGGCTGGCTCCACGCCTCAGCAAACCACCATACCTCAGACAGGAGCAAGAGAGCCTACCCTGAATTTTCATTCATGACCACAGTCAGACTGTAATAGTGTGAAATAAACGAGTTGTATTCATAACCATAATAACTACATATTTTTAATTATGGAATTAAATATAATTTTATGATGAAAAGTATCATACAAGCTATTAGGATCTTTACTTTCCTTTGTGTTGTTATAATAGTGTTTTCTTGCCCTAAAAGGTGTTTGCAATTCTGGAGTTATATATTAAATGACATGATAAACTGCTTGCAAAGGAGATTATTAGAACTGAGCTTTCTTTTTTTCCCCAATGACTATATTAGTGTTAACATAGACATTAATAAGATTCATTACCAAAAGAGTTTATTTCCCATATTTCGGAGGACACAGGAAAAGTTCCAGTGTTTTGGTATTATTCTTTGTAGTGCTTACACTAAGTTGCTAGAAGAGTTACATTTTGTGGATCCCGTGTCTCACACTTTCAGCCACCAAAGGGTTATGTTTGACTCGGAGCTGTAGCCAGGCTTTCTCGGTGCCTTCGCTTCTTCTGCAATTACATACTGGGGCTCTCCTAAGGCCAAGGCCATTCATTCCCAAATTCAGCCACCACTGCCAGTAAAGGCTGTGTCCAAAGCTCAAATCAACAATCCCAAAACACTTTCTGTGCACCCGTGCTGGCCCCAGCTGCCTTACAGCAACAGCATTTAGATGGAACAGGTGTCTTATTTTTCAACAAAGTAGCGCTGACAATGAACACTTCTAGATGAACACTGTATTTCATACAGTTGGAGCAAAATTGGCTAGTGATGTTCAGCAGCTCTTTGAAGCATGCTCTGCAGCCACAGGGACCTTGAGCCTCACTCCCAGAAGTAATGACAGCAGTGTTAAGCTACCTTTTCTCCCCAGCACAGACAAAGCTTTTGTTGTTCCCTTTTCTGAGTCACACTACCATCCAGTCTAAATTGCACTTTGCTTATTGTTTTTTTACTTACTAATTTTTCCTTCCTGCCCTTCTTCTATTCCATTTGTTAGTTTGTTTTGTTTAAGAATATGTTAAATGTAGGCCCCAGAAAATAAGGAAGCAACATATCTTTCAATGCTTTTCCAAATGGAAATCACCATGTACTGAAATATCAGTCTGCAGAAAATAGTTGCAGTGTTAGAACCTTCAGCCAAAGAGGCAACATGGTCACCAAATGTTTACAAAACAGAATGATTCAATTTCAACTGTGTAAATACTCAGAAGAAAGCAAAATTATCTTGAATGTTACATAGCTTCCCACCTGAGAGAAAGTTTGCTAAGAAAGTAATGTTGTCAAAATCTATAGAAATAGATATAGAAAGTTTCCCTGAGAACTTCAGGGAAAAAAACTGAACCTGTGAAGGCAAAAGAAAATTATTGAGTATCGTGACCTTTCCTCGTCTTTGTCAAAAAGAGTGAATGATAAATACAATAAATAATCAATAATTGTCAGAAAATTTACACTTGTGTTCTTGCTCTTTGGTGATCTGTGTGTCACTATTTGATACTAAATTATTTAAGGCTGAGAATATCTCTTCATCCTTGGTCCACTACCTGACTTTAAAAATAACAAATATACTAAGGAAAAAGCAGAGTTATATTTAGATAATCCCCAAATCAAAAAATTAAGAAAAAATAAGAAGGAAATGTAAACTTCCCTTCTTCTGATTTAGATTGAGAAATAAAGCAGTAAGAGTGTTGTAACCATTTCTGGCAGTTTGCTTGTGAGAATCTTCCTTCTCAAACTGTAATGACAAAAACAAAAGAAAGAATCAATGGCCAGATCCTGTTATTGCAGAGCTTTTCACATGTAAGTTTCACATTATAGCTCAACAAAGATGTTCTGTCTAAAAAGGGTTCATTGATATTTTAGTTATCCATGGTTTTAATTAAACATACAAATTAAATTAATTCCATTTTATTAACAGCAACTGTAACCACATTAAGGAAATATTGATTTCATAGTTGTCATATTAGTGTCATAAATATTTTATTTATAATACTTTGCCTCCTTCAATCCTTTATCCTGTATCCAAAAAGTAATTGATGGAAAAGGCCATGTGGATTTTTTCCAAAAAGGAAATGCACCATTCAAACTTATTTAGCAGGAGACTGAAGTGCCTTTGATGCTATGTGGCAGCTGAAATATATTGAAGGAGATATTGTAATTGTCAAAGATGAATTCTAGTTTTCTACAGGCAGTGGCAAAATACCTCCACCAATGTGTGACATTTTCCCCCAGGAATACATGAAAGACACTCATTTGTTTCAGTGTACAAAATTGCTTGGCTTGTACACAAAGATAGATTCTATTGATTTTTTATTTATTTTTTAAATTAGCACTTTCTTTGATTTCTGTTTTATTTCTACCTTAAAAAGCAGAAACTTTACCCCCTGAATGTGTGATCCTTCATGTCTCTTCTGCATAGGCTCACTGTTTTTTGGAGGATCTCTAACTCTTTGATTTCTTTTTCCCTCATCCTTCAATGGCTTAGATAAAGGAGTAATCATTTCGTAATATGAGGTACTATCTCTCTCTCTCATTTTTATGCCTACCCATATATTTATTTCAGACAGATTTGACTGACATCAGCTAATTCAGCACTCTAATGACCAAATTTTGTTCATTAACTAGATTTACATCAAGTTATTCTGCTCTTACATTCATTTCACCATGCTATCTTTAAAAAAAATTAATGATAACCCAGAATTATTTGGGGATATTTATCTTTTCAGTTTATCACATCCATTACTAAATATTTTCTTGTTTATGAAACTCCTATTTGAAGGAATACTTGCATGCACATTTTGCAACGCTATCATGAATATAAGAGCTATCTATAAATGTAATGTTTTAGAAATCAGATGTAATTTTGCCATGCCAGAAATGAGACCAGCATAAGGTAATTTGTAATGCCAAAAGTGTTATGGCATTCCAGTCTGCTGTGGCAAGGTTGCTTCAGACTATAAAGTGTTCCCTTTTTTAAATAATGCAGTTATGTGCACAAAAAAGATTTTGTGGAATCACCTTGGCAAAACCTTTTAGCCCTTTGTGCTGTAGTAGGGCTTAATCATAAATGCTCCTGTAACCTCTTTGTATCCAAAAGATTAAGACTGTATAACAATGCTGGTTTCAGCTGGGGTAGAATTAATTTTCGTCACAGTGGCTGGTGTGGGGCTGTGCTGTGGATCTGTGCTGAACACTGGGTTGATAACACAGAAATGTTTTTGTTGATGCTGAGCAGGGCTTGCACAGAGCCAAGGCCTTTTCTGCTGTTTGTACTGCCACACTGGTGAGGAAATTGAGGGTGTGTGGGAGGCTGGGAGACGACACAGGTGACAGGCTGACCAGGCTGACTGAAGGGACATTCCAGACCCTATAGGATCGTGCTCAGTATAGAAAATGGGGGAAGAAGGAGGAAGCAGGGAGGAATATTTGGAGTGATGGAGTCCCAAGTAACCATTAAACATGATGGGCCCCTGCTCTCCTGGAGGCGGCTGAGCACCTCCCTGCCCATGGGAAGCACTGAGTTAATTCCATGTTTTGCTTTGCTTGCAAAATCTTCTGCTTTCCCTATTAAACTGTCTTGATCTCAACCCAAAAGTTTTCTACCTGTTACTCTTCCACTGCTCTCCCCAGTCCCTCTGGTGGGGGAGGGATCAAGGGTCTGAGTGGGGCTTGGTTCCTGGCTGGGGCTAAACTGCAGCTATAGTAAATATTCTTCTGATATTTTCCCCCTGCATACACACACACATTTGCAATATTACAAGTCCAAGCCAGATAACGGAGGTTTGTAAACTGACATGGAGTTGTCAAGAGAATTGTCTGAACCTTTCTGTTTGGAAAAAGTATTTCTTGTCTTCTCCTATGTTATTTCCCACGAGGAAGAAAGCTGGACTCCTAACTCAGTGATTGAGGCTCACTTGATCAAAGACTCATGTAACCATGACAACACAAGCAGGATCAAAATCAGTTCTGTGAAACACAGCTGAGCTGATGCCAGCTGCCTCCTCACAAAAATCCAGCAGACCCTCAAGCAATTCTTGACCATCCAAGGGACATCTGGGCTTCTCCAGTAGTCCTTCACCCATTTGCATGGCAGACAGATTCGACCTTCTAGGGTCATGAGTCTACGTCCTGAGCAGTACAAAAACATATCTCCGGCAAATGAAGAGAGAGGGCATGACATTTCCTGCTTGGCATATCTTGAAGACACTGGTTTCCTTTTGAACACATTTTTGGGGGAATCCCTTTCAATTTGCATTTCAAAATGGGTAGTCAGTGTACTCGCCAGCTCCTGATGATAAATATTTGGTTAGAATGTTGTAATTTACAGCTTCTTCCAGAGGTTCCTGCATGCACTTTTCAAGAATTGTGTAAGGTAAGTGTGGATACTAAAATGTAATGTGCATAAAAGTATCTTTCAGCAAGAAAAATGTGACTCTATCTCAGTGTCTTAAAAACAAAGATGGGAGATTACAATAGTAGCCTCCAAGTGATAAATTATCCATTAAAATTTTTAAAGCATTTTCTTAACCTCGGCTTGGACCTGGAAAAAGAGCAATTAAATGTGCTCCATGACATAATAGACTGCTTGCAGCATTATATTTATTTAATTAAATAAATAAAAATTAACAACTTAATAATGATTTTTTTTCAGAGATAAAACTCCTATGCTTGTTTGTTGAAAATAATTATTTTAAAGTATTAATAAAAAAAAATCAGATGTCCAGTAGATCAAATTTCTTTCCCTCATGGTAAAGATTTACCCTATAAGCACCATTATAGAGACTAGATCATTTGATCATTTGATGTAACAATGCTGCAGCTATGAGAGTCCAGATATGTATGTCTAAAGATTATTTAAACTATTTGTTGGAAGGTCTTGATCTGGAATCCCTATCCCAGAAAAGGATCATAAATACATTCTAGTAAACTACTCCTACCTTATTTAGGCAACATCTGACCTAAGTCCATGTCCCGAATGCTCCCTTTGGATAAGCTGTACCACTGTGTTAGGATAAGTGTGATCTTATAGGAAGCACATTTGCAGACACTGACCAAAGGGTGCTGGTGGAACCAGGACAACTGGTAAGACACATCTGTCGTGCTGGAGCTACCTATGGGCTCCCCAGAACATAAGAGATGGGTGGGAAGAGTCCCATTCACTGGAGAGTCCAGTGAATGGCCACAAAGATGAGTAAGGTAGAAGCTTGGACCATGCCTCATTTGAGGAGAAGCTGAGAGAGCTAGAGCTGCTTAGCTTGCAGAAGAGAAGTATCAGGGGCATCTTATCAATACGTAGAAATACAGTTGGGGTGAGAGGAAGAAGTGGTAGGGAACAAAGAAGTTAGGGAATCAGTTGTGCTTCACTCAAAGGCTGGCAGCTCTGGAACCTATATAGCTTGTTTTATCAACACTTGCAGTTTTCAAGGCAGTGTGATAAGCATACTTTAGCTTCAGAATTCAGCATCAATTACAGGACAAGACAGATACACCACTTTTCTGTGAAGATTCTACTATCTGATCGCAAGTAGAAAGCACAGGATCTTAGAAAGTAATTTTGAAAAGCTGCTAGGGAGCCAATTCTGACTCCTTTACAAGAAGCTCAAGCTAAGCCATCAGTGTAATTTAAACTTGCTAGATTAGAATGCAGTGGAGAATGAGTCACTCCCTTGTGTAAGCAAGTCTTTGTAGCCAGGACAAGAATATTAAAATCAGAGCTTATCACACAGCTGTAAACGCTACAGAACATTTCTGTTCTGCATGTAAATGTAGAAAAGAATAAAAGTCTGCTAAGGCATCAGACAAATGAGAGAAGACCAAGAGAGACAAAAGGAAAGAAATTCAGAAAGAAAGTATGGGAGGTAGCAGCAGGTCCAAATATAATTTTAAAAAAGGAAAAAAAAAAAAAAAGAAAGAAAGAAAAAGAGATAAAGGGAAAGAAGTGCCCCATAGGAGATTTAAAATATTTAGATAAGAAAAAACTTCTGGGAAATGCCACTAGCACACCAAAGTCATGAAACAGATAGGAGTAAAAGAAGTGATGAAACTGTAAAATCAAATAAGACCCTTAGTTAGAAAGAAAATTTGAAGAAACAAAAGGCATGCATGATTTCACTCCAAGAGGAGCAGTAGATTGTAGTCTGGAATTTTGTACATGTTCACATCTCCAGTAAGGGTCATTTGTTTGAAGCCCTGTTGTAGGGTATGGACAATAAAGAGGATAGTCGTCCCTGGAAGGTGTCAAGGACAAAAATCTTGCATCACTAAAAAAATTGAGAGTATTAGCACATGAGTTTTCAAGTGGTTGAGATATGGAAGCTCCCATAAGTGAAATTTGTAGATGTTGGACCTCACTGAAAAAATTGAAATCCCACTGAATTAAAAAACTTTCATCTAAGATGCTCGTGAGCCTCTAACACATAGACCCCATCCTTACCCACACCCTTTACCTTTCTCATCCATCCCATTTCACTTGTGCCATACAAGATGCAGGTTCACATGTAGTGAAACATCTAGATTAAAACTGATCCAGACTTTTTTTAAGGGAAATTCTAGTGTTTCACCTATGCCAGAACAGGGAAAGAAGCCAGACAAGTAGTAGAGATAACAGGCAGATGGAACACTGTCTTCTTGAAATGCTGGATTATGACATTCCCTAAACTGCCTTATATGTGCCTTGCTGGACGTACCTGACACTGTAAAAGGCACATGGGTGTAAGATGTAACTGCAATGTTTCTGAAAAGGGCTGAAAAGGTCTTTCAGTTCACTTTTGGGGATGGGGGTGGAGCTTTCAGTTCATGGTTGGAGATGGATGGGGGTGGAGGAAATAGATCATACTCTGAAAATTCAATTTCTGTCTCAGTTTCTGCTGTCTAATCCAACTACTTTCCTTGCACCAGCTGAGTACCCACAGCTTGCTAGATGCATGGAAAAATGTTTTGAATAGAGTTTGACTCTTCTGGGCTGAGTGCTCAAGTGTGTGAGAAATCTAATGCAATAGAAGAGCTTAGAGCAAGACAGCCTTTTCAAGTGGCTTGCAGATGACGTTGCCATTTTCTAGAAGTTTATCCCATCTTTGTCCCACATTTAAGACATTTCTTCTTGCCATCCAAACAAATGGTATTCATGCTAAACATGAGAGAACATATTGCATCCTCACTTAAAAATGTAACCCCACTGCAGGTGAATATCTCTTGGACAATGCCTTTACAGAATCCAGAAGATGTCTGGAGCACCATTTTTAGAAAGAGCAAGTTAAAGGCTCTCTCTCAAACAAAAAGATGAAACACTGTGCACCTGTACAGCAGTAAAGTTTCATTGAAGATGATATATTCAGCTTTCAGGATCCAGAGCCACCTATTAGGAAGTGATGACAGTGAGCACATTTCCGAAGGTGTCTGCTGTAATGGTGGGGAGCTGTTAGCAGGTATCTCTGCTTCCTGGGGACCCATAGTCCCCATGGCAGCTACCTACAACTTTTCAACCCCATTTGCTCTGTTATTCTACCATTATGATGGGTAAAAAAGACAATCCAAATGTCCTAAAGTCATGTAGCTCCTGTGCCACGGAGTACAAAGCTCCTTTTTGGTCCTGGAAAATAGTCTACTCCAAAACAATTGACCCAAAAAGTGTTCTTGTTTTGGAACAGTGTGATTCAATTATGTTCCCTTTCCCTGAAAATGTGCTAACAAATTTTTGTGTGCTATTCTAATTTCATCTCAAATACTCAATCACCTGTAGCACTTTCAGCAAGGCTGAAATATTTATATGAGGAATTAATTCAGCTGTTTCTTTCTTAGTCGTTCTGAAGTTCGGCATCATCTCTGAAACACCACCACACAAGAATGTTCACATGTATGGCCTCAAGGTTTTGCAGCCCTGGTGCATCATCTGGCTCTTTTCACCTGAATTGCTTAAACCGAGGAAAAGGGACTCTCACAATCCGGCACACCAAGGTGCTGGAGGAAAAATCTAAAAAAAATTAGTCAAAATAAAATGCTGCTCCTGTTTCCCTAAATGTTTCAGTAACTCAGAAAACAGGAACAGCTGTTTCTGAATGATGTTGAATTCATCATTGCTAATATCAAAGCTGGTACATAACAAATTGCATAAGTCAATTTCTACTACTCAAACCTGTTATTTTCAGACATCAGGTGGCACTGATGGTGGCACAAATGAATGATAACATCCACCTACCTTTAGTCCAGGTCTCAAGGTTTTCTATACAACTGTGACAACACAATGGTTCCTCAGTCTCTTGTGGGATTGGTTTGGGGTTTTTCCATTATTAACTTTTTTCTTAATAGCAGGTGACAATTTAAGGTAGGAAAGTAGCCAGTAAGCAGTACTGTATGTCTCTAAGTCCTAGGTTACAAGAGATGTATTTAAGTATTCTATTACCACCAGCTGTGGGCCATTAGCTGTTATCACCTGCTAACGACCCACCCCTGATGGGCCATCAAGAAACCACCACATGACTCATGGACTTATCTCATCCCATTGTGAGATGCTCCACCCAGGAGGGGGGAGCCGGGCATTCCCACCTGGATATAAGTTGCCCTTAGAACTGCCTGGCCTCAGCCCTGTCTGCTGGGTGACCAGAGGACAAGAGCCACCACGGACCTTCAGCTGGAGACCGGACCTTCCATTGGATCATCACTTCAACTGGACCACTTCATTTGGACTGCTGTGACCACCCTAACAGGGTATCAGGTTGTATCTGACTTTGTCAGTGCTTTTTCCTTATGTTATTTCACTGATTTCTAATTTTTCCTATTAATTTTAATACTATCTTGTGATTTCCCACTGGTTTGTTTTCAAACCAGTACATATTTTGGCACCCAGTGTGAGGTGAGACCTGAGGGAAAATCAGAAATATAACTATTTATTACAGGAACCTAATCACCATGATGCTCAGCTCTCTATATTTTTCCACAAATGAGAAACTATCTGCCCATTTTGTTGCTCCTGTTGCAACCAGGGAACAGCATGAGAATTGCTTTAGTGGTTTACCATGCCTATTGCATGATAACCTGTGAGGCAATGAACGCCATTCGTAATATATACTCAATTCTGTCTGCCTGGCCTAATCTGAGCTGCTACGTCTGGGACCTCCTCAGCAATCATACCCAGTCCCTGGGGGTAGGAGAGAGAGGTTTCTTCCAGGCTTTCAGGCCAGGCATAACTGATTTTGAAAATATTGAGTTCTCACTGGATGTTAAGGAAGGCATAATCTTCCTGTCGGTTCTGTTTTCTTTTTTCTCTAT